>JAJPUD010010438.1:0-27734 GCA_023553655.1 Myrmecobius fasciatus
CCCCCCCCTCCCTCCTGCGGCAGACAGCCCAAAGAGACACTCGGCAAAAGGCGGCGGCGGCGGCTATTGCCGCAGAGGTTCTAAGGAGCTGCGGGACTGGCTCGGGAGGCGTGGAGGGAGGGCTGGACTGGACTCCAACACTGGGAGGGGGATCTGAAGGGGGGACGAGATGCCCTCTCCATCCTCCACGGCCCTCCCTCTCCCTCATCCCTCACCTACCCTTCCTTGCCCCGCCCCGGTTCCACTGCACCTAAGGTTGAGGAGCCAGCTCTGAGCTCACCTCGGGGCTGCGACAGCCCTACTGCTCCCAAACATGTCACCGGTCTTGAAGACGACCAACGGCTCCCTCGAAGCGCCCCCACCCGCCCACCTTTTTTCCCTCCCCCCTCCCTCCCCGCCCCCGCGGCCCGCCCCCGAGCCGCGCACCGGTTTCCGCTGTAGCAGCTCTAGCGCTCGGCTCCGCCTACCGTCCCTTCTGCCCCGCCCCAAAGCTGTCGCTCAATAAACCCTCGCGAGAGGAAGAAGGGCAGCTCTCGCGAAATGACGCATGAGGAGGCGGGGCTAAAGAAAATTCTTTGAAAAAAAGAAAAATGTCAGGCGTCCTCCAGCCGTGTTGGAATGTCACGTGATACCGGTGCTGCCTTCCCATTGGCCTGAGGGCTCTCTCAGCTGCAGGGGCTTTAAACCATAGGCTGGCTTTGTACTTTTCAGCTGCATTATGCTCTTTGCTAGGCCTGCTGGGTATTTGTGGTGACTATGCAATCTCTACCCTGGATGCTAAATCCAGGCTCAGGCCTTCCTGAGACTTCCTTTTTAAGTCAAATAATTAAGTTTTTACTAAGTTCCTATTATGTGGCAGGCACGGTACTAGACTGCTGTCAATTCAATTCATTAAACATTTTTTAAAGAATCTCTTATGTGCCAGGTACTAAACAAAGGAAGATTCCATACAACGTGAAAAATGAATGCAAAAAATATATATACAAGATAAAAACAAAGAGATGTGGGGTTGGGGGTAGTCTTGACAGCTGTAGCGATCAGGAAAAGTTTCTAAAAAAATGTCACCCTCAATAGAAACTATGGTGTTAGGAAGGAAGATGATTTGGCAGGAATGATGGATTCCATTTTGAATAAATTAAATTTGAAATGCCCATGAGACCACCATGTAGACATATTCAAGCAGGCAACTGCAGATTCAGAACTGGAGCTGAAGAAAGAGATTAGAATTGACTGTGTAGATGTGGAACCATCCAAATACAAATGGCCATTCAATCTTTGGGAGCTAACCAAAATGGTGGGTTAATGTGGCTCATGGCAAGAACCTTAGGGGTAGCCCACAAAAGCGCTAAATGATGGATGACAGTCCTGCAAAGGAGATTGAAAGACACGTAAGGAAAGGATCAAATGATCAATAAGCATTTATTAAATTTCTACTGTGTGCCAAGTACTGTCCCGGGTAATGATACACAGAAAAAAATGAAGCAGACTTTGTTTTCAAGGAACTTAGAGTCTGTGGGGAAGTCAACTAGAGACATGAATGTTTAGGTATGTTCAGAACATGTAGAAAATAAATATAGAATGGTTTGGGGAGAAAGGGTACCAATTCTCTCATTTTTCATGCAAGAAAATTGAGTATGCAATTTGCCCATAGCAACTCAGTCATTTGACATAGGCAGATTTTGGACCTCTATCTTCTGACTCCAAGCACTTTTTTTTACATGAAACCCTTTGCAGCTTCTACTTATGAGTCCTGGTTCTGCCCTCTGGGGCAAGTATAACATCTTCTTTCTACATGACAGTGTTTCAGATATTTAAAGTCTCTCCACATCTTTTTTCATACCCATTTTCTTCAAGTGATCCTCTTCTATCATTTTAAAAGCCCTTTATCATCCTGGTTGCCATCGTTATTTGTTTATGATCAAGGCAGATTCCACACAATATTGTGAAAAAGAGAAATTAATCTCAGGCTTTGTCCCTCATAGTCCTTCAGCACAGTTTTATTCTGTGTCTTAATTCCCTCTCTACAAATATAGCTGATGAATAATTGTTTGAACTTTAATGAGAGATTTTTGAAAACCCCATATCATTCAGGACCTTAAGGGGATGAAATAAAGATGGTAGAACTCTTGATACAAGGAAAAGGGAGTGGAGAAAACAACTATCTATCTATGTATTTATCTAGCCATCTACTTACTAGCTATGGTTAGCTATCTACAAATCAGAGTATTATCTGTCTACTAGCTGTCTCCCTACTATCTATCAAACAATCTGTCTATGGCCCCTTATCATCTGTCTATATATCAATCTATTATCTATCTGCTCAGTATTATTAATCTTTCTATCTACTATTTATCAATCTACCTGTCTATTGTCTATTTATGTATATATATTATCTATCTATATAAATATCTATTATCTATCTCCTACCTCTCTATCCATCCAACAGTAGACCTGCCTTATGTCTTTCAAATCATACCATATAGGCATAGAATCTGTTCTGCTTACTCTTAAGGTTAAGCCTTATTCCGGGGTCCCCATAATAGCCTGAATTGGAGGCAAACACACTACAGTGGAAAGGAAGCGAAGAGAGGAAGTGAAAGGGAAAGAGCCACTCAGAGCCAAGGGAAGATGCCAAATGAAATTGAACACGACAGCTGAGGATGTTTGAAAAAGATTAGAGTAGATACCAGGAATTCTTTTCTAGGAAAGCTTGTAACTCTCAGGGTTGTAGAAACGGAAAGGCTGCCACCTGTTCTGTGGCCTATTACCTTCCTCATCAGATGTTCTGGACTTACGTATGCAGTTAGTAAGTGAAAGAATGATTCATATATTCCTAGCAGGGCTTTATTAAGAGACTGAGGAAAAACTTTATAGTCTGTATAAGAAACCGGCTATGGTACCTTTTTAAAATGTTAAAGCAAATGAATGGAAAATGAATGTGAGATTGATAGAAATAACATGGCATAATGGATAGACTAGCCTTGGGCTTGAGTCCTGCTTCTGACACACATTGGTTGTTTGACCTTGGACAAATCAATTTTCTCTCTGCAGTGCTGCAGACACCTTGGTGATCTACATTTGTAAAGGAAGTTCTCTTCATTGGAAAATACCAAAATAATGAAATCACACCCTCAATGACAAAGGAAAAAAAAAAAAGAAAGGGCAAAAATATACTTTTGGGGAAGTAAACACTAAGATAAAGTTATTTTAATAAGAGTATTAACAATTTAGCTATAAAACCTTAATAATGCTAACCAGGTAAATTCTTGTATGTATTATAATATTCAAAACAATTTAATAGAATGTCCTTTTCCAAAAAAATGGTAATTTGGTTTGGTAGTTTTAAATTAATAAAACTTGGGCCCTACTTTTAATAGTGCTTTCACTCTTATTGTTGTGATAATGATGTCCCAGAATCTCAAGAGTTGTAGGGAACTCAGAAATCATTTGGTACCTGAGCAAAAATCTACTTTACAAAATCACCAACAAGTGGTTATCCAGCCTTTCTTGAAGTACTCCAATGAGGGAGCCCTTTATTCTTTTGGAATTCTTTATTCTATTCTTTGCAATTCTATTGCCCTCTGCTGCCTAGGAACAAGTCAAATCCTTCTGCCGTATGATAATTCTTCAAATACCTAAGAAACAATTAAATCTTTTCCTAGCTCAATATTCCCATCTCCTTCAAATGTCTTCATATGGCATGATTTTGATGGTCCTCACTATCCTTGGTACTTTCCTATGGATACTCTCCAAAGTTATCGATGATCTTCCTAAACTATGATTTCTAGAACTAAAGGCAATCCTCTATATAGCAGCAAGTCAGGAAAGAGTAAAGCAGGATTATTACCTCCTTAATCCTGGTCCTTGGGCTCTTAAGACAACTTAATTTATTAATTGTTAACTATGTATCATACATAGTTACATATATAACTATATAATTATATATGTGTGTATATATATGTATATCACATATATCACATGAATTATATTGAGTTAGTAGTCCACTAAAACAGATAAAGTGTACCTAAAAACATCTAACACATTCTTGTAATTGTAAAGATCATTTTAAAGCCAAGCATAAGGTTCTGCATTTACCTCCATTAAATTTCATCTTCTTATATTTATTATGTTATTGCTTGTCACTATCTGTTTTTATGTTATTGCTTGTCACTATCTGTTTTTCCTGACACTCATAAGATAACTATAGCTACATATTTAATGTCATCTGAAAACTTAATAAGGAGGAAAAGAAAGTATCCATTCAAGGTCATGATGAGATAACCAGAAAGGGAAATGGAGATTCCTGTCAGAACTAAAAAATAGCAGTCAAAACTGACAGGAATGGAGCAATTGAAATAAATGATGGGTGAAGAGCCTCAATAGTAGTGAGAAAAAAATAAATTAGAGTCCTACCTTAGCCAATATATTGAGTCATGGAGATGGTTTTGGTCCATAAGGTGAGGGACAGAAGTAGCTCAACTAAGAAGAGACCATTTGATTTTCTAAGGTCAGAGATGTGAGATTTGTGTTTATGACTATGTAAATGCAATTTTTATGTCTTGAGTAGTATAAGCCAAAATGCCAATAAGGCAGTCATAAGGAAAGGGAATATTACAATCAGGTATATTAGTTCCCAGGTTTTGCCAGACAAGTGAAAAGTTCCCAAAGCATAATCAGAACCTTCATCTCAAAAGGGAGTACTTATCATAACAGTTATAATAATGCAAGATAATGCAAACAACAAGGAGAAGTCCCAGATGGAAAGAATTTGAAACATATAATGGTTCCCAGTCCCTTCCATATTTGATTCCTAATATTCATCTGCACAAGTTGTACTGACTCTGGAATTTTGAGAAGCTTTGAGCCACTGTCACTAATTACATCCCATCTTCTAGAGTTACACTGGATCCTTTCTCTTCTGAGTTATAGAAAAATCTCCTTTCCTCCTAGTTCAACTAAGAGAAAGCTAGAATCTTCCTGAAGAATGTGAACTGGGAAATTAATAGAAAGAAACAATGCAAAAGAATGAAAATAAATAAATTAGCTAAATAAAGAAATGTGACAAATTTAACATTTAGCTAAAAACTGACAGAGCAGCTTATGGGGCACTTATCCTTCTATCCAACTCTGGCCTGGATGCTAAGTCTAAAATTCTTTAGTTAAAACTTCTTGCCCAAGGTAGACTTAGACCTGCACTAATTTTAGTATGAAAAAGATCATCATGCCCTTTCAGGAATTGCTTCTTAGGAGGGTGTAATTCTCAGTTCCTCCTAAACCTGCTTCGTATTGTGTGACCAAATATGGCATGAAGAAAAGTCACATTTTCTGGTCCCAAGCTCCTCTATGATTATAGTTAAACTTTGAGTCCTTCCAGGATCCTGGTCCATCTTGATAAAGAATTCATTTTAAAAATCACAAATTAGCTAGCAGAAGCAGGAAGTAAAGAAAACTTAAATGTTATGAGTCATTTTGCTTTTCAAAGAGGAATCATAAATGAAGATAAAGTATTACAGACAGTATTCTATAAAATCTTATGTAAATCATCAAGAACACAGAACTGAACTTAAAAATCTTCAGCGATGACTTTTCAGGAAGTCCCATGAGATAATTTCATGACGATGAAATGATATTCAAATAGTTGGAACAAATTGTCCTAGACTTGTTCTAGTTCTCGGGCTCTGGTGCGCTTTATTATAGACCTTTCAATCAAGTAAGCAAACTGTCCTGCACATAAGAGCTTTTTTAATGTTCATTATCTCTCATCATATGTTATAAAAAAAATTCTAATATGGAAGAACTCCAAGAAACAGTGTTATAAGAAACAATATTTTTTTGTTGATTGCTGAGCCAGAGGAATGTTGTATTCCTGTCTTGGAAAAAATGAGTCTGAAAAGCACCTACAATTTAGCATATACTGAGTTACATGCCTTCCAAAATCTGATTAGTGCCAAATACTGTTAATTTTGCCTCCATTATACCTCTCAAATCCATCTCATCACAGCCACCATGTTAATTCAGGTCTGCATAATTTCACACCATGACTATTGAAATAATGCTGCAATAGCCTTGTGACTGGTGTGCCTACTTCCACTCTTTCCTTTCACCAGTCCCTCCTTCACACAGCTGCCAAAATAATATTTTTTAAAGCATGGGTGTAGATAATGAACTCCAAAATTCCAGAAGTATCAAAAATATAAACAAAACAGAAGATGTAAAATTCTTCTTCACGAAGTAATCTGGACTTTATTGGGCATGCCTAATTCTCCTAAGATGGAAACACTCTTGCAGGATCCTTAGAACATATTCAGTTTGTCTAATATGGAAACTGCCATATCCTCTACCACACAGAAGAGAGTATGACCATGTGTTTAAAACTGGTCAAGGGGTCATTCACTTTCTTTTTCCACCACTCTTTTTCTGGTGTTGCCTTGTTGTCTGTGTCTTTTTCCCATTCCACCCACTGCAAGGACCATGAATTGAACCAAAGAGAAGAAAAGGGCTTTCCTTTCTCTGCTTCCTCTTTTACACCATTCAGAAAAATGGGCCTGGAGATATTTGTTCCTATTCTCTGTTGTTTACCATCCTTAGTTTCAGAAATGATTCTTTCAGAACCAGGAGTTTGAGCTATGATGACCTATACCATTCCAGCAAGGAAGACCAGAGAAATAATACTGCCAGTTACTCGAGCCTGCAGCAGATATAATTTTCTTGCTTTTATTCATTTGTTTGCTTGTTTATGCAATATGGCTAATATGGGAATATGTTTTGCTTGATTTCACATGTATGACTGATATATAGTTTGAATTCTCAGTATGTAGTGAAGGGATGGGAGGAAGGGAGAGAATCTGGAACTCAAAATTTAAAAAGAAAAGAATATTAAAAATGTATACTAAATAATTTTTTTTTAATTCAAAGAAAAAAGAACCCTTGGGAAGAAATGCAATATTTATCTACCTGGCCTTCAGGCGCTATGACTGGAGTAGTCTGAATTACAAAGAAAAAGCACTACATCCTTCTAATAAATAATGTGCAGGGAATTGGGTGAAGGAAGGACAGTGCTTTCCATGTAACTTCTCTGCTAAAAAATCTTTAGAATTTCCCTATTTCTTTTAGGACAGGGTTCCTAACTTTTAACATCATAGATCTTTTTGGTAGGCTAATGAAACCTATGGACCTCTTATCAGAAAAAAAATTTCTAAATTAATAAAATAATATACATAGAATTACAAAGAAAACTAATTGTATTGGAATAACTAGAGGGAAAAGGCAAACAAATTCCTGGATCTCAGGGTAAGAACTCTAGCTCTTGGATAAAATAATTTGGCATTTAAGGTTATCCACAATTTTTGTCCAACTTTATTTCACTTTCTATTCCTACATGTTCTACTTGCTATTCCCTAAATTTAACATTCCATTTGTTGTTCCATGCCATGCACAGGCTGTTTTAGTTCTCCTAAAATGGATTCTTTTATCCCCTTTGCTTCACAGAAGCTAATTTTTCTAAGAGACAAAGGTTAAGAAGAAATATATCCTAAGGCTTAACTCTTGCTATCAGTGCCTTCTCCTTCCTCAAATTATCTTATATTTATTTATCAATATGTGAGATGTCTACAGCACTCTATTAGCCAGCTGAGAACAGAGATTGTTTTTCATTTTCTCTATGTATCTTCTAGTAACTAGCAGTGTCCTGTACATATTAAACTACAAATGCTTGTTGAATTGAATCTGCACTACATGTTATGTCCTTCATCCTGAGATATTCCTTCTATAAACATTTAATTTCCCTAAGCAGACTATCCTTAAAAAATATCACTGAATCTCTAGCCATCAGATTCAAACTGACTCTCAGGTACTTTTGTTCTCACAGCAAATCCCAAAATATATTGCTGAGGCTCCCAAACCTAATGTCTTTCTATCACATTCTCCTGCTTATCACATTTAAATTTTCATGAACCTTCAAATCATATACTCTAGCCAAGAGCCTGCCTTCTTATTCTGTAAATATCCCCTATAGAACTGCAATCTCACCTTTCTCTTCAACCACCTCCAGGCAGTGATCAGGAAGGAAATCTTCTGAGTCAAGGAACACCTTCTACTAGTTCTCCCTTCTCAATCTTGCAGTGTTCCAAGTCCCTGACACATGTCACCATTCCATTTTACAGCCTGCCTTGCTGATAATATTTGCAGAATGGGCATGGCTTTAGCCAAGTTTTCCACCTGCTAAATGTGTTTCCCTGTTGTCAAGCATGAGTTTCTGACACATCTATTGAGAGCCTATTATGGATAAGAAAGACACTGTCTTTGGCCCTGGGGGAAATAAAAAAAAAATAGTTAGCATTATGCAATCCAATAGGAATGTCAAGACAAACAAATGAAAAAGTGAATAGCAATATAAGATATAAATAAAATAATAATTCAGTAAGAGAAATATCATATGTAAGTGCAGATTAATTTGTAGTTTCAATTAATAATATCTCTATCTTCTTGAGACTTACTATTTACAGCAGCATTTTTTACATATTTTTCCATGATTCACCTTAGGGACAAAAGTAAAAATCTTAAATACCTATTTTAAACTATTTTTCTGTTTTCTCCTTTTATTACTTAAAAAATAAAATAATATTCCTCTTATTTCTCAGGAATATTATTTCATGTTCCTTCTCCTTTGTCTTTATCCTTTTGGACTTTCTACCAGCAAAATTGTCATTAGATTTTATGTCTAAAGATTTCCCTTGGGAATTCCTTTTTTTATCACCATATTAAAATCAGCATGTTTGAAATTTGACATGGGATTTCCTGAGCAATTTGGAGATAAAGATAGGCAACCTGAATATGGGTTTTCAGTCTTTGTAAGATAGGTCTTTTTCATCTTCTCTTTCTTTCTACCCTTACTATATCCAATTAAATCAAGCTAGTGTAGCCCAGAAATGTGAACCGCTGAGCACCTCTGCCTCCCTCTTTCTCCTTCCCTCTCTCTCTCCCTCTCCCTTTCTCTTCCTTTCTCTTTCCCCTCTCCCCTTTCTTTCTGTCTCTTTGTCTCTGTTTCTTCTCTTCTCTTTTCTCCCTTCTGTCTCTCTCTGTCTGTGTCTGTGTGTGTGTGTGTCTCTTTGTCTCTGTCTCTGTCTCTCTCTCACTCTCACTCACCCCAACCTGAGCTAACACTAGGGAATGGGAGGCAATGCTGAGCTGGGATGGTGGAGTGACCATAGCCACTATCAATCAACTACTATGCAAAATCTCCTAGACCTAAAGGTAACCCTAGGAGGGGAGATTCATTTTTACTACTCACCATTTTAGGTCTTGAATCCCCATTGGTGTGCTTTTCACATAAAATCAGCCACACTGACACCATTGATTCAAATGTAAAATATTTACTAAATGATAAGGCAAAAAAAAAAAAAAACAACATAACATTTACTCACTAGAAGGAAAAAGCTGGAATAAACATAATATAATTGTTCACTCTTAAATTTGGGAAACACTTGCCCACTGATGCATATAGTATACATGAAAGAAAGTGTTCACATACTTACAGAAATCTAACAGAGAAATATAAAAATTTAAAAAAAAAACTCATGTGCCTGGGAAATCTAAGGCTTTGGATGATGGGTCTTATTGTCCTTGGTTTATTTTGCGAATAGTTTGTACCCTATAATACTTATTGGTCAAAACCACTGTGCTATCTGCTCCTCTTCTCAATAGGATTCTTTTACTAGGCAAGCTCTTTAAGCACGTAGCCCTCCTTAGCAGGGTATTGAGAAAGTATTATACAATTCTGGCAAAAATACATCAACATAGCTCCCAGCCAAATAAGTTTAAAGTGTTACTTCTTTTCTTTCCTCTTCTCTTAACCTATAGGAGCAATACAGACATACATGAAAGGCTTCTTCTCTCTTAGGCTCAACACAATCATTTGTAAAAGGTACCCCCTTTCTTAAGCCATAAATGACACTAGAGAGCAACAGACCTCCACACTCTTCACAAACCAGAGTGATTCAGTTCTCCTACAATGTCTTTCAGCCATTGCAGAGGCTTTTGGGCTTCAGTAAACTATCTTGGCTAATTCAGTCTTTCTCCAGCCAATCAGCTCTCAGCAGAGACACTGCTCTTCCAAATAGCACAGCTCTCAGCAAAGAAACTGCTCAGCTTAGATCAGCTTTTATATTGTTTTTCTACTTGCCTTTTGTGTCTTCTGTTTCTGTATTCTTCTGACTCCTTTTGTACTTAGCATTTCCCACTTTCTAGCTTTATCTGGCCTCTGGGATTTTATGTTTCAAATTGGAGCTTTATAAACAGTGACCCAATTCTAACTTATGTTAAACTAAAAAAAAAATCATTTTATTCCAGTATGATTTTAATAATCCTTATATAACCATCCCATACTCTCTAGTTATTTGATTTTTAACTTATCAGTTATATCCTTCAAAACTCTAAAAACAGTAATATGTAAATTATCTGCTGAACCAAAATGCACTGTAGCCTTTTAAAAAAAAACCTCAATATTTATTCAGTCTTTTATTCAATCAATATCCTTCTTTCAGATTAGTCCTCTGTAGGTCAGAGGATTTAGAAACTTTTCTCTTAGGTATTCAGAACAGACTTTTTCCACAAGAATTCTTGTCAAGTTGATTTCATGAGTGTTCCTGATGCAAATGTTCTTTTGGCCCCTTTCATCAACTAGAATGAATATATAACAAAGTAGGCAGTGCCTATGTTAGGAATAGGATTATCAGGGTCTTTGAAAGGTCAAAAGATAAATTTCTTAAGAATCTGAATACAAAGTAATACATAGAAATAAATATATGTGGCAATTAAACAGCCAAATCTACTTAGTAAATTAATGTTAAAGAGAAAATGAGTTGGGAGAAATAGAAATTTCAATCATCCAAACCAATTATTCAATAAGCAAAGAGATATTTAGAGAAACTATCACAACACAAGTAACATAAAGAACCAAAAATGTAAAAGATAATAATATTGGTGTTTTCTATTGCCAAAGTGTCTGTTAATTAACTGATTTAATAAAATCTGATATAAGTACTGGCTCAGTGAGGTTTTGATTTCAAGTAGACTCCTTGAGATTACAAAATTACTTCCAAAGGAATCCAGGGCCTTAAATAGAGTGTTGCTCAGTGAGATCAGCTAAAAATAATAAATACTACTACTACTTTTACAGAGAAAAGAGATATTAAGGTTAAACTGAAGATTCCTAGAAAATAACAGACCCAGAGAGTGTAATATCCCAAAGGAAAAGGGGAATGGCTAGACAAGTCAAGAGATCAAGTCTTCAAAGATAACTACTACATAAGCTTAAATGGGAAGTAATTTACTTGATTCTTAGTTAATGTCTAGGGGCATCAAAGTCTAAATCCAGGGGGAGTTGTACATGGTACAAGGGTAATAAAATGCCACAGGGGAAAGAACTAGGATTTAGTTCCTGAAAGGTTGTTTCACACAAGGAACCAGCCCAACACTTAATGCTTTATAGCCATGTCCCCATCTCACTCAGCAATGGGTCTAGAGACTAGAGGAAGCATAGTATAGTAGAAAGACCATATGATTTGTAGTCAGAGGATCTCTATTTGCATCCCAATTCTATTACTACTTGTATGGCCTTTGTTGAAGCAGTATTTTCTCTAATGTTTCTTTCTGTGCACTTGTAAAATGAATGATCTGGATTAAATGACTTCTGAAGTACCTCCTAGCTCTAAATTCTTTTTCTTAGGACCTACAATAAGTTAGAGTCTATAGTTTGATAGGCTGTCATTAGTGAAAAGCCACCAATATTTCTGGAACATGCATGACATGATGGAAGGTATTTTGGATTTGCAGTCAAAAAGATCTGACACTTCTATTAACTCCTTGTGTAACTTTGGGTAAGTCATCTTATCCTGTGTAAGCTTTATTTTCTTCATTTGTCAAAAAAAAAGTGAATTGGACTAAATGATTTCCAAACCTCGACTTCTATGATTTTAAATGGCAGAATGGTCTCTTTCCCTGATCCCTTGAATGCTTAACCCAAACAAACATGTCCTTTGACTAGACATACTGGTTGATGTGATACTATAGGAAGGAACCACAGGTCTGCTGTAGGTGTTTTGTGGAGATAGGGTTTCCATGCAGCAATACAGACTTTTCTTACTTGAATCTGTAAATCAATAGGCAAGAATCCACTGTAATACTTTTGTGGAGGTGGAATTCCTCCACTGGATCTTTTTCTTACTTGAATTTATAAATACTTCCCACCTACCACCTATTTTCTAGTACCTAGAACCCCATTTCCTTTTTCCCAAATTGTCATTTCTCCAGTGTAGGTGCCAGAGAACAGACTGGATCACTTCAATCCACTGAGCCACATCTCAGGTCAAGGATACAATCTTATATTACCTTCCTAATTCTGATCATCTTGCTAAAATTTCTAAACTTAGGAACCATTCACCAAAAAAATGAGAACAAAAAAGCTTGCCCACAAGAATGTTAAATTTTGTTGTTTGCAGTTTATAAGCCCACATGCTCTATTGATGTCCATGCAATGTTAATACATTTAAGAGGACATCCCATACAAGATAGGAGGAACCTCTAAGGAAATCTCATGGGGAGCCATGAATAAGAATCACATAGGAAGGATTGCACTGCAGTATGCATTGTTGGATAGAATCTCTGCATCAGTGAAATCATTAATGAGCCAAAATATTTTAAAAGGTATAAATTAATGAGATTATAACAGAATGCCCTCTTTATTTCCATATACCCTTCTAAGTTTTTTTTTTCCTTAGAGTATTTTTTGCTATTATTATCTAAATACTTAATTGAGTCTTTGAGGTTTCCCTCTAACAAAGCAGATTGCCTATCCATGTATACAAATCTTATCAAGGAAGTTTGCATAATGTTCTGGTGGCCTTCCTTCATAATTCCTGCCATTGCAAGATATGAGCAGATGTCAAATAGTGCATACCCTTTGATCCAGCAATGTTTCTACTGGGCTTGTATTCCAAAAAGATCATAAAGGAGGGAGAGGGACTCACATGTGCAAAAATGTTGTAGCAGCCCTTTTTGTAGTGGCAAGAAATTAGAAAGTGAGTTGGAGAATGGCTGAATAAGTTATGGTATATGAATTTTATGGAATATTATTGTTCCTTAAGAAACGACCAGCAGGATGATTTCAGAGAGACCTGGAGAGACTTACATGAACTGATGCTGAGTGAAATTAGCAGAACTAAGAAATCATTATACATGGCAACAACAAGATTATATGATGATCAGTTCTGATGGATGTGGTTCTCTTCAACAATGAGATGATTCAGGGCAATTCCAATGATCTTGTGATGAAGAGAGCCATCTTCTCCCAGAGGACTGTGGGAACTGAATGTGGATCACAACATAGCATTTTCACTCTTTTTATTGTTATTTGCTTGCATTTTGTTTTCTTTCTCCTTTTTTTACTTTTTTGATCTGCTTTTTCTTGTGTAGCATGATATTTGCAGAAATATGTATAGAAAAATTGTACATGTTCAACATATTTATCATTACTTGCCATCTAGGGGAGGGAGGGAAAAATTTAGGACACAAGATTTTGTAAGGGAGAATGTTGAAAATTATTTATGTATATATTTTGAAAATAAAAAGCTTTAATTAAAAAAATATAAGATACAAGCAGAATACTCTTTCATCTCTCCATCAGGCATTCTTCTCCCATATTTTGTGGCCCTCCCACTTTCTCTTCCTATCATACATTTCCTTGATGACATCTTTCATTCCTGTTTTTCTTCTAAATTCTTTATGTATTTTATGTTATAATTTGCTCACATCTACCATATGCCTCTCCATTATCCTCAACGTGATATTCATTTTTTATTTTTCAGACACTGATATATTTCTTGTCACATTGCCATACAGCAGTTCTAGTAGAATATGATTAACAAAGTATACCTTCCACTGCTCAATTATACCAAAATAAAACAAAACAATGAGAAAATATGACTGAACTTAATCTAAATGAAAACAAAACTACAAGAAATTCTACAAGTGATCCCTATTCAAAGTTCCCAGAATTTTGCTACTATCTTTAAAAAAATTGAACACATAAAACTGGTTGGAATATTTGAACTAAAAAAGAACTTGGAGATCAATCCCTTCATTTTACACATGAGGAAGTTGAGTGCCAGATAAGCTGAAATTATTTGTCACAGTCACAAAATATCTATCCACAAACCCTTTGGGAATCTATGGACCCCAGATTAAAGAACCCCTGTACTGAGGGATCAATATGGATAATTAACTACAAAATAATTCAAAGTAATGAAAAATATTGGGAGGGGTTAAAGAGAACTGGTTGTTGAGGGGGGAGCACAAAAAAAGCCTCATAGAGGAGTTAGAGTCTGAGTTAAGTCTTGAAGAAAGGGATTCTAAGAGGTAATATTGAGGAGGTGTGGGCATTAGCCAGTGTAAGGCAATGAAATGGCATCATAGTGAATGATCAACAGTCTGGTTGATTGCATTTGATCGCATTGACTGAATGTATAAAGGTGAATGATATGTAATAATGGTGGAGTTGGGTTAAAGTTGTAAAAGATAAGGAAAGAAGAGATGACAATGTTTGAATATACTGAATCAATGTGAATCAATTAAGGAGTAGTATGATTATCATACTTTTTGTAGACCCAGATTAAATAACATAAATTTGTAGTGGACACAATCAATATGGTTCTATGATTTCTTCCTTCTCTATCATCAGTACATGATTTCATTTTGTATATGCTATGATGTATATGTATATGTATATGTATATGTAAATGTATATGTATATGTATATGTACCTTATAAATAGAAAGATGAAGATCTGTATAGCCTTTTTTTGCATGTGATTAATGCTGGTATGTCTAGAGTTTTTTTTTTTTATAAAGCTTTTTATTTACAAAACATATGAGTGACCTTTCAACATTGACCTTTGCAAAAAAACTTTTTTTTCCCAAGCTTTTCCTTTCCCCCCCCCACCCCCACCCCTAGATGACAGGTAATCTAATACATGCTAGATGGGATAAATTATATGACAAATACAATACATGTATACATATCTATACAGTTATCTTACTGCACAAGAAACATCAGATCTAGAAAGAGAAGAAGAAAAAAACAACCTAAGAAGGAAAACAAAATGCATGGAAATATTCACAGAAAGCGTTAAAATGCTGTGTTGTGGTTCACTCTCAGTTCCCTCAGGCCTCTCTCTGGATGTATATGACTTCTGGTCACATCTGGTTTGAATCATATCATTGTTGAAGAGAACCATGTCCATCAAAATTGATCATCGTATAGTCTTGTTGCTGTGTATAATGTTCCCCTGGTTCTGCTGATTTCACTCAGCATCAGTTCATGCAAGTCTCTCCAATCCTCTCTGAAATCCTCCTGTTGGTCATTTCTTACAGAACAATAATATTCCATAACATTCATATACCATAATTTATTCAGCCATTCTCCAATTGATGGGCATCTTTTCAATTTCCAGTTTCTTGCCACTACAAAAAGGGCTGCCACAAACATTTTTGCACATGTGGGTCCCTTTCCCTCCTTTAAAATCTCTTTGGGATATAGGCCCAGTAGAAACACTGCTGGGTCAAAGGGTATGCACTGTTTGATAACTTTTTGAGCATAGCTCCAAATTGCTCTCCAATGTCTAGAGTTTCAAGAAGAGGTTTTGACCCCCTTTAAAGAAATTTAAAACATTCCTTTTTGGGAATTGAGGTTCAGAGGTAACATGCCTCTGAGTGACATGCCTTAACAGTTTGATTTCTAGATGAAAATTTATAGTTTGTCAAACCATAATTAATCTAATTAGATTCATAGATTATGATTTTTATTGGCTAAAAATAGCTAGCAATTAACTGGCCTCATATAGTTGGCCATCATTGACAAATTAAGCAGTTGTATATTTATGCTTTCTGTCTGGACAGTATTTTCCAACAGAATTGAGATATATAATATTATTTTAATGGACATAGACTTCTAGTCCTTAATTTGTTATTTGCCCTCTGAGCTATATCAAGTGTGTGTTGTGTGTGTGGCTATATATCTATCTATCTATCTATCTATCTATCTATCTATCTATCTATCTATATATATATATATGTATATGTGCATATGGGGGGGGGAGAAGAAAGAAACTGAGAAAGAATGAGTAGGAAGAGAACCAAGAGAAAGCAGTTCTGAGTATCCAAGTGGAGAAGGTAGTTAACCAGTGATGACAATGGCTGAAAAGAATTTCTTCACCTGATGGCCAATGTCTTGATTCTTAGATTGGTTGCACTTTTAATGCTTAATGAAAGATTGATATAATTGTATCATCAACAAATTTCCATTGCCTTCAGAATGTTTACTTGATTCAAATGGAAATGGAACAGAGGAAGTTGGGCTAGATAAAATCCTCAATTCTGTGAGGTTCTGGTGCTTAAAATACTCTCCAAAGAAGACTTTAAAATATTTGCTGCTTTTCTTAACAGAAGTAAATATATATTTGTCTCCATTTGTGAAAGAACACTTAAAATATTTAATGATTCAAGATTGCATGTAATAAGTTAAAGATGAAATGGAAAGATTTTCAATCCCACATTCAGCTAAAAATTGGCTTGTTAAGATCAAGGTTTCAAAACTTAGAATTAAATGTCTTATAGTTTATGTGTTTTCAATATTTGTGCATTTTTGGAGTTGTCATGGTTCTTGTAAAAAAAAAAAAACAGCAGAAAAATTTCAAGTCTAACTTGTAATTGAGAGCTTCCTCTTTCCCCATAACTGTGAAAGAACTTAGGCTTGACACATCCACTGAATGCATTCTGTTTATTTGAGAAGAAAGATCTCAAGTAAGGATCTTTTAGGAGAGACATCTCCCATCATTATATACAACAAAATCAACCATTGCTTCCAGCAGGGTACAAAAATACACATCTCAGTGACTTCCATACAATAAATATGTAATCATGCATCCAACAAGAAAAGGCACCGAAAACTGGTCACTTAGTAGTCATAAAAATTACTAACTACATTAACAAAGCCACCAAAATCTCTGTACAAGGAAATGTAACAATATATTCCAAAGGTGAAAACACATAAAACATCTTTAAAATAGTATGCAATAAATACCTCAATTGTTGTATACATATATATATATATTAAAAATAAAACTGTGCCATTGTAAACAGTATGTAAACAAACGAAACTCAACATTTCCTTACAATTATTAAAAGCAAATAAAGTCAAAGTAATGACTCATGTTCTAATAGATATATTTCATTGGTATATTTGCCAAACATACAGTTTCACTCTTTTCTGTAGCAAACAGAGCCCATTGGGAAATAGGAAGAAGCCAATGTGCCTCTTTCAATTGTGAACTGACAGGTGTTTGTCAATAGATTAAGTGAATCTTTAAAAACAAACAAATGACAAAGACTGAAAAGAAGAGAAATACCACCAAAAGACTAGTTTTTGCAGCGTAAAGGTCAGGAGGAACTGCATTTTAATTTCATACTGTCAAGATGATTATGAACAGGAAATCCACTCAGTTTGTGATCATCTTTGCTGAAAGAGAAAACAAATGTCTGTTGTGTAAAGATGGCATACCATATCAGTGTGCCTCATTTTTTCTTTATTAGATAGTTTACATGGTAAAAACTGATTTGCAAAAGCTATGTGAGGCTCACAAATGGGTGACATTTAACAAAGATTCCAAATTAGACTTGTTTAAATAATGCTTTTAATTGCAACAGGAATTTTTTCCTTTAGCATATAAATATATGTAACTTTTTTTTTTTTAGCAAAACAACATCAAAAATACAAACCACTATCCCAAAAACCCAACAAACTGACAGTACTCAAAGATGCCTCGCTTATAATTCATGAATGATTCTTTATTTCAGATAATTTAATGCACATGAATCTGAAGATAATATATTTACTATAAATTTATGTTAGGATTATTATGTGTCCTTATCTGAATGTTACATGTTATTACTTTCCACTCCATAATAAATAGATTAGAAATGCAAATATGTAGATATATGTAATTTATATATCTATAAATTGGTATATATGTCTTCAAATGATCTTTGAAATAATTCAGGAAATATGACTATGTATTCTTTCTATAGGTATATATTAACACTTCATGTTACATGTTTTTGTTTCTATAGTGAAGCAAAAAATTCATTCTCCTGCAATGAACCTTGACTTTAACTCACATTTAAACTTAAAAACTGTAAGTTGGATCACTCAGCATAGTCTGTAATTATAAGAAATAATCAATTAAACTACGTTTTTCTAACCAAAAGTGGTTTAAAATGTTCTTGATGCCATCATTAAGCTATGAAAATATCTGATCTTAAAGATGGAATGAGTCTCTTGTAATGCACACTTATTGTTGGAGGTGTGGGGGGGTAAAATTGGGATTGTGCTTTTCGCTATGAATCCAGTGTTAAATAAAATATAACTCATTTGTCTGCAAGACTCACTTTTTAAAATATAATTTTAAGTATCTTTTTAGTAATAAACTCATCTGACAAAAAAAGAAATTCAAAAGGAAAACTATTTAACAGGAATCAGATTTAGCCTTTAAGTGATGCTATAACTTCCCAAGCCTCCAAACTATGGCATCAATAAAAATTAAAAGTAGTAATAAACTAGAAGTGTTTTTTTTACTTAAAAATAAGCTCTGACAGTTTCATTTTGTTCTTCAGTATGCAAAATCATTGAGAATACAGTTCATTCTGAATACTTGATAAATGTGTAAAATGTCTGTGTATTCATACTATTATGACAAATATCAACGTCCAAAATTTAAAAATAACAATAACTGATTTCTGTTAGTGAATTATATATTTTAAATTCACAAATACATGTGAGTTTCATAGTCTTATATATTGAATTCGGAATTCAGTTTTACTAATATTTTCTTATAAAAAATAGTTATCATTTTAGAAATCAATTGCTATCCTTTACCAAAAAAAAGTAAAGGATACCTTCCACTTACCTGAGTGGAAGAAATGCTGAACCTAAGATCAAAAGACCTCATTTCTGGCTTCAGCTCTTTTACCAATTACAATGTGATTTTGGGAAATCAATCAATTAAGACATACTTTAAGGTACACCATGTGCCAGGCAAATCATATAATTTTTCTGGATCTCAGTTCCCTCATCTTAAAAATAAAGAGATTAGATCTTACTAGGAATTCTTAACTTAAAGTTCATAGACCCCTAACTCCAACCTTTCTCCTAAGGGACCTATAAGGATTGATTTCGGGAGATCCAGGAACTTTGATGGGAAAAAATTACATCTTTATTTTTGATAACTTTTGTTTTCTTTTGTAATCTTATGAATTTTATTTTATGCATTTAAAAACATCATTTTCATATATCAAACTTTACCAACTTGCCAAGGTAAAAATTTCTTAACTAGAGGGTACTTAAAGTTTTGTCCAGTTTTTGTATTCTATTGTTCATGAACTTAAGTTTTTCTCCCTGCTATGGACATAATGTTCAGTTTAGTTTTTAACTGTGACAAAGGTATGCACACACACACACACACACACACACACACACACACAAGTACAGGATCTTCCAATAGCTTAAAGCTACAATAAGACTTTATATTAATACTCTTAGATTTTCAGATCCAGAATTTGTCCAGAATTGTCTGGATTTTATGTTTACATTTTTGTTAAACTGTATGTGTCTAAATGGTAACAGATTTTATGTAATCTGAGATAGTCATGATCCACCCTGCCCCAGCAATAGTCTCAATGACATAGGCACTGCAAGAACTTTGATTTGGCACTAAAAAAAAGTATCAAAAATCCTATCTCTATTAATAGCACTATTATATATTATAGTTTGTTTCCAAATAATGGTTATTATGTTTCTTGACTGGAATGGGAAATTCTTTTTATATATAGTTCAATTACTATCATTCTCTGAAGACTGGATAATTTTGTTGTTATTTCACCATCTTTCCAAAGCTAATAACAATACTTTCTATTTCATTTGCTAGAAGAAGGAGCCTTAGAAATGTACAATTTTGGAATTTTTCAATCTCACTATTCCATACGTTGAGAAACCACTCAAAAATTTAACTTTTTTTTTTCTTAAGGCACAAAGGACCTTAATTTCTTCTCATTTTATAATAGGTCACTTAATCATAATCTTTGATCCATTTTATATTCTTGTTGTATAGTCTACTGATCAGTCTTGCCATCAGTCTAATGTAGTCAGAAAAAAAGAAATATGAAAACACCTGAAAAATCATTTCTAATCCAGTTTTTCTTATATTTTAACATCTGCTATTCTGAGTATTATCTGTGATACTAATCACAACTCCATAAAACAAATTATTTTATATCAAAGAGCATGAGCATACTTAATCAAATCCTTGAGTAAAGATACCTTTAAAGCAATGCCCAGATAGCATATGGCAGTAGGTAACAATTCATTATGAATAATTCAATAATAACTTCATGCTAGCTGGTAATTTGATTATTGTAAGAACCTTATTCTGATTTCTGTGACTTTGCCTGCTGAGTCAACCCCACCATCACCACCAAAAAAATTATTCTGATTTCTACATTTCTTCCTCAATTGTAAATAGATTTTCATTTAGGCCATATAAATCATGTTTCTATAAATTCCAAATCTAAAATCAGATTTCAGTCTTCTCTTAAGAAGAAAATCAATGCAAAGGGTAGAAGTACAAAAACAGAAAAGACCAGGCAAGAAAGCTAACAACAGTAAGAACCAGACTGGTAGTAGGCTGCACCCTCAAAAAAACAATACTATGCTGAATCTTGGTGTCAAAAGTATGTTGTCTAACCATAATAGCTGGTAATTGATTTGTCACTGTGCATCAGTTTATATGCCAATAGATAATAAATGATATAACTAACTCTCCTTTTTATTTTTAAAACATTCACAATTTGTTAAAAAAGTATCCCTAATATTCTGTGACAATTTGGAAATATGCAAAATCTGTTTGTTAGTTGCCTTATAAAAGCAAACTGACTTATAAATTGACTTTAGGGTTTCTAAGAATAATAAGGTAAATTTAGGCACACAACACAATTTGTACTAACCTGGAATAGATTTTTTTTTTGGTTGTATAATGTGATTTTTGAAAATGTTTAAAATTTTGTTTTTCAAAACTTGTTAATTTTTTATATAAAACACATTTAAAACATGTATCAACATAATTAAAAAGACAGGTAAGATCTCAGTTATATAATTGTTGACAATTGATGAGAAAACAAAATGGGTTCTCTAGATTTCTAAAGAATGCAAATAAACTATATACATATACAGACAGCAAAATTGCAAACATAAATTTGAATAACTCTGTGAATGACATTTCAAAATGGGTCTTAATGCTGTTCTGTAGACTGAAATACTTTTTTATCCTTATTTGTTTATATGTTTGGTGTGCAATTATTGATTTCTCCCAAGCCACAAAGATGGACAATTAATATTAAGCAGAAAGTTAGTTTTGAAGAAAATTTGCCTGGGTAATAAAGAAAAAAATCAACATCTTGAAACATGTGGATAAAACATCAGCATTCTTAAATTTTTGAAATTCATTTACATTTTCTCATTTTTCCACATTTTAAAAAATGCAGTAATTCTGCAATAACATCCCAAGTGATATTGGCCTGCAGTATATAATTTCAACCATCCATGTATCTGTGAGAAGAAAGAAAGTCATGTTTCCAGTAACAAAGGATTTCAGAAAGGAACAAGATGGGCTTCTGTTTGACAGAAATGAGTGCTTCAAGTATGTAAGCAAATTAACAGCATTATTAACAAGTAAGCAACAGCAGTATAAAAGAACTAGAAAATGCATTTTTGTATAAAAAATCAAGTTCCTTAATATATTTTATAGAGATAAATACATTGATTTATACAACTGGTAAAGCCTTCTACTGACTATTATCTTGTTAATACAGTCACTTATCACTATTATTGATGTCAACATTTCCTTTTTTCCCCTTTTCAAAAACAGAATATTAAAATTTAAAATTTTGCCCCAAAGTTAACCAAATATATAAGGCTATTTGTTACTCAAATATTTTATCTGCTTAAAATTACTGCAAAACAGAATAAATCTTTGCAGTTTGAATGAGCAGCATGATAATATTCTGATATAAAAATCACAGCAAAACACTCATTAGGAAAAAAAACCCAAAATCAGTAAAAGGAAAAGCCTGTTGTATAAATACACTATATAATGTGAAAGTGAGACTTCAAACTCACTTCTGAGACAGGACAAATAACCAATTTATAACTTGACAATTTGGAATTATCATGTATTTTCCTAGGTATAGGATAAATATATTACTCCAATTTATTATCTTAATATACAACATCTCTTTCATAAAACTACAACTGTTACACTTAATCAAAACCTTCTATATCACTAATTATCAGTTACCAGAACTGTAAAAAAATTAGCTATTCATAAGCTTAATACTTAGAGGTACAGATATAGATATGAATAAACAGTGGTAAACATTAATAGTGCAATCAAACATTAAGAATCACAAACAAAATATATTCTATGTTCTCAGCTTGCATGTCATTTTATTTTTACAGAGTATCAAACTCGTGTATTTTAATGAATAATAGAATTAGTACTACCTTCCTCTAGATTTCATTAATTTATTCTGAAATGCAATTTCAAATAGATAATTTACCATGTTTTACATAAAATACACACCCATAACTTTTATAACTTAGAAAAACAGTATTTAAAAATGTATTTGGATAGGCAGAACAATCTTAACATTATGGCTTATTTTTAATTTTGCTTTTTTTTCAACGAGACTTTGAAAGGACATTTTCAAAAATTCTGTTGACCATATAAATATAAGTAAATAGAGCATGTTAAACATGTGAATGGAATAAAGTTCTTGTTTTCTATTGAATAAGATAGTGTTCATACTTGAAATTGATAATGAATTGAACTTTGATGCATTAGAAGTGACTATATAGGAGTTCCTTTTCCCTAAAGAATGGAATATATGACAAAAACACTAAAGCACAGCTGCCTTTTGCCTCTTAAATATTGCAAACTATTATATTTTTTATACTCTTTTCTACTCCCAAAAGTTAGTTTGGGGGAAAAATAATAAAGCAAGAACAAGAATAATAGTGATAAGGTGAAAATCAATGTAATGTTCTTTTTGTTCATTACAAATAATAATAATAATTCTGTTTTTTTCTTCAAATTTAGAGTATTTCTTTAAGAAAACTTCCTATAATTCAAAGGTAGCTAGTACCATCCTATAAAGAGGTTGATGGATGAATTGATTACTAGAAAAAAGGGGAAAGCACAATTAAAAATACTGTACAGAGAGGAAAAAGAACAGTAGAAAGTCATATAAAAGCAATAAAATTAAATTCTACACTCTTTCACACATGCCCTTACCACACCCATAATTCTTCTTCATTATAAACATGCCCTCTCCCCCCCCCATTACACACACAGACATTTATATAGCACTAGTAGATTGAGGAATAGGAAATGTCTAAATTCTGAGAGCTGCTTGGATTATCCTTCACTCAATATACAATGTCTTTGCATTTGGGAAAACTGCAGGGCTGCTTTATCTTTATCTTTATCTAATTTAAGCAGTTCATTTAACCTTCTACTTGCATAACCATTGTTTAACATTATAGCTTTATTCTCCATGCATTTTCAAGGTGCATAGGCAAGATATTTAGAGAAAGGAGACAGGAGTATTTATTAGGTTGAGATTTTCTCAGTGCATAATTAGTTAACTACATCCTGTAGTGAATTCACATCTATATAGCATGAAAGTTTAAAAACACTGACTTCTCAATAAGAAATTGTTCTGAATATGCTTTGAAACCATGTGTAGAATTAATATCAAATATAATTGTTTAAGTCACAGTACGCATTAAAATTGTTTTCCTCAACCAACACCTAATTAAAACAGCCTAAAGTAGTTCCATTTAGGCATTAAAATGGCTACTGCATCTTTGGCAATGTTTTTTAGTAAATAACAACCTATACATAAACACTGATAAGTAAAGGATTTCTTAAATTAAGTGAATTTTGTAAAGATACCTGATTAAATAAAAGACAATAAAATATACCATATATGAAATTACGTGACTGAAATTAGGGCAG
The DNA here is from genome assembly GCA_023553655.1 of Myrmecobius fasciatus. Classification (NCBI taxonomy): domain Eukaryota; kingdom Metazoa; phylum Chordata; class Mammalia; order Dasyuromorphia; family Myrmecobiidae; genus Myrmecobius; species Myrmecobius fasciatus. Next base: position 24,179 of record JAJPUD010010438.1, read on the forward strand.
CAGTGAGTTAACTTTCTGAGTACTCTTTCAAGGTACCATTAATTTATGAAGTACTATTTTACAGAAGTAAAACAAAACACTACAAAACAAAATATCCTTGTTTAGTTCATTATTTCTTTCTTTGAAGGGTTTACATGCAAAATGTGATTTCAATTGTTACCACTTTAGACTATCCAACTTTTCAATGCACAATTAATCCTTCTTTGTATTCTCAAACGTGAGGTAAAGGCAAGCACAAGCATGTTTGGATTAAAAACAATAAAGTTACTATGGGATTTTTGTTGCCAAAAGATTCATTCCTATATGAATATTTCATTGGAACAAACATATATTGAATGAAATCAAAAAGTATTCTAGGAAAAGCATGGAAGTCTGAGCAGAGATGTTGTTGATATAAGAACACTCTCTAGCTAGAATGGTTATTCTAATTTTTTAAAACAGCTACATAAATGGCTACATAAACAACAAACTATGATACCTAATTATACAAAACTAGAATTTATGGTGGGCTTGGGGCAACATGAAAGCCCAGCACCTCTGATCCTACTCTAGGTGCCATAAGACCAATCTTCTCATCACTCATTTGTGGTCATCAGGAACAAGGTTCCAACTAGAGAAGAAATTTCAAATTACAAGGAGAATAAAGTAGGAAGTGATAAATGATGAAAGAGTAGAGGAACACGTATGAAGTTAGCTCTCATGGCTTAGGCACATGAAAAAATTATTTTAAAATTTTGCCTAGGCTCTACGCTGCTCTCTTTTAGTCCAAAAGAACAAATGGAAACCAGCCTCCCATTTTGTAAAAGTTGGCCAAAGGCAGGCTTCACATTTCCTTCTGTTGCATCCTTAAGCCCTTGAAGGAGTGGGGGTGAGGGAATGAGAGGAAATTTGGGCCCTCCATGGAAGTGGTGGTAATTCAACCAGCTCTTGTCAAGGGAAATATGCTTTTTATGGCCAAGTCATGGTATGAATAGGAGAGCAAACATCTTCCCCTTCACTGCACAAACCTACTTTCATACCCTACTTATAAAGGCTTTGCCTTCTTTTCTGTACCTTAACTACCCAAAGGAAGCTGGCTCCCCCAAATCAAGCTTATGGGAGCCCAAAGAAGCTAAGGGATAAAACACAGGAATAACTTCGTCTATTAGATTGGGCTGAGGCAGTTTTGCACACAGATAAGGAATAATGCTCTAATTTTATTTTTAAAATTAAATCTCTAAGATTGAAGTTGCTTTTGGAGGGATGAGTCCTCTAAAAGACAATTGCAGCACAAATCTTAGTTCCAATTTTGAAGTTATAAGAAATTGAGATTTTACTGGGTAAAAATAGAGATTACATAGAGATATCAGATATACCACCTAAAATTAAAGAGGTCAATGTCAAGCAAAATTTAACAATAGTTTATTTTTAAAACACTAAGTTATTTGGGTATTGCTTAATATATAAGAGCTTGAAAATCTTTCTTTTCTTAAAAGCTAAATTTTATTTTTATTTTATTTAGCTTTTTAATTTAGTTTTGCTAAATGTAGCTCAGACTTCTTATTTTCCAAGGTAACTTTCTCTTTCTCTCTTTTTGGTTTAGCATGAGAGGCACCTCTGATATAAGAGTTGGGAAGTTTTGGTTCTTTTGTTTTGCAAACTAATAGGAAAGTGCTTAGATCATAAAGAAAGGTAAGAGTAAGAATGGGGTTGGAGCAAAGGATTTTGTTTGCATGTGTCATTGTGGAATCATATAATACACATTAGGTAATGATCAAATCATGCCTAAAAACCAATTTTAGCTTTTAGGCTTAAAATTCCTCCTTTCAATTATCTCTCATGATTCCTTCTTTTTAACATGGTAAACAAATATTTTGGCAGAAATTAAGATATGTTCATAAATTAGAAATGAAAGAATTAAGTACAGATATGTGATATAATAGAACAGTCTGCTAGCCAAGAACCCAGTGGGCTTTTTGTTTTTTTTTAATAGACACTCAGAGAATGATGAAGGAATCTACTCTACTGGAGTTTCATGATTTCATCAACCACAATATGCACAAGTCACAGATAAGGATTAAGTATCAACAACTTAACCAATCTTTACTTTTGAAGAAATTTCATTTTAGTTCCTTTTTTGTATGAATTATTTTGTTTATGTATTTGGCAAACAAATGTTTAGAAAGTCAATGAAATGGTATCTCAAGATTATATCTGAGTTAAATTGTTGCTTTTCTTTAACATTTATTAGGTAGCCCCATGGTATAATATGGAAATAGTCAGCACTGGGCTAATACCCTATCTGCTTGTGTCACATAGAAGATGATTACAAATACCATAGCTAAATATTTTTAAATCTCTGAAAAAATATTTTACAAGAAGTGTGTATGATAAATACACCAAAGATATGTTATACATCCTAGATGGAACAAGAAATAATTTTTTAGTTTAAATGAACTATGAGAAACTTTTGATAGGGCTTTTCATTTAGGGAGCCAGATTTTAGTTTTTTGATACAACAGGTAAGATGAAAGACATTTCTTTACTGATACGCCTACTGCACATGACTTACTGAAAGAAAACTAGCATTAAATGTACATTGGTATTGAATATGGTACAAACACAATGTATTCACATCTACAAATTCTTAACCACAGGATGTTTAGGTAAAATAAAACACTAAAAAAACAGGAAAAAAACAACAAAAATATACTTGGGGACTAACAAATTAAATCCTTTTAAAACCAATATTGAGGTTGTTCAAGTGTTAAAAAGTATTAGATGTGTCATGCAACAAAAAAAAAGTCAGTTCAGGCAGGAACATCATGCACTGTAATTTGTACTCCGAGTATTTGTGGAGTTAACCGTATTCCCTTGGCCACTGAATGCCCGTCTCCTGAGGGATTATCAATCTCTTATACAAATCCACAAGACTTAAATCTCATTCCTTTGAATGGAGATTCCAAGGAAGAAGTTCTGCCTCAGATGAATGAAACCTGTCTCCACATAATGATATGTTGTTGCCACATTAGGCCAGGATTAAGGAAATTCTCTACTTCACAATTTCATCTTTCAGACACTGTTGCTTACTGTGCTCCTAGATTTTCCTCAGTATTGAGGCACATTGAACATGGCAGGTACATACAATAACAAAATGGCCTCCCAAAATGTACTATTTTTTTTTTTGGCACAAAATCTCTTTTTTTAACACCTCCAACAAGCTTTTCCCCACAACATAAATAAACTCATCTACATAGGGTACACTAGTGCTTTTTTATCCACACAGTAAACTACAAGGACAGCAAATTGCTTCCAATAATTTTGCATTTACTAGTAATTTTCCCTCTTTCAAGAAGTAGCACCAGTAGGATTACACCTCAGACAGTAGAGTGCTCTTTCCTAGCTCTTTAATTCCCTGAAGAATTCGCTTCATATGACCCACTTTCGTTATCCCCAGATCCTACAAAAAAAAAGAGAGAGAAAGAAGAAGAGAGAAAGAGGAAGAGGAAGAGAGAGAGAGAAAGAGAGAAAGAGAGAGAGAGAGAGAGAGAGAGAGAGAGAGAGAGAGAGAGAGAGA
>JAJPUD010010438.1:28857-62147 GCA_023553655.1 Myrmecobius fasciatus
ATCTATCTATCTATCTATCTATCTATCTATCTATCTATCTATCTATCTATATCTATATACATATATATACACACAAATATGTATGTGTATTTTTGTATTATATATATATATGGTTTTTGTCATCTTAATTTTTATCTCTTAGATTAACCATATGCAATCTTTTAAGTTACAATACTTCTTTGTAAGAAATAATTCCAAACATTTTGTTAATACTTAAAATTAGACAACCTCTTAACAAATTAATAAGTCATTTAAATGACTTATAAACTAGTGGCTTCAGCAACATGCAAAGCAATGTAAGCAAGGTTAAAAGGAAATGCAAAGTCATATGTCCAAACAGAATGAATACAGGAATACTCCAAATTTCTACCCAATTCTCTAAAAATCATGGCCTTATCCATTCTTTAAGACTCCTTAAATGTGATAACATTTATCTTATAGTCATATTTTTAAAAAATTCATCAACAAACCCATAAAAATCATGAATCTTGTTAATATTACAATAGAGATACTTCTGATGACTCTGAATAATTTCCCTAAAAATGCCATTTTCAAATACCTATAACTATTTTCAAGCTTGAGAGAGATTACAGATCAGTTCCTATAAAACTTTTTAATATGCAATTGACCCATCAAAAAAAATTTTAAATATTTGTTTTGCAACTATCCACAGAAATGTTATTTTCTTCAAAGGTAGCATGCTACATGAACTAATGGAGAGAGCATTAGAATTGTACTCAGAAAACCCTGGATTCAAATCCTACAGCTGAGTGATCTCAAAAAAGCTATCTCACTTCTCAGCATGTAAGTTAATTCTCTTGGATTTATATACTAATTCAAAGGCAGCTTCATGGGAGAAATTCCCATATCAGAAGCTCCCCATATTGATGAAATCACATTATTTCCTTTTTCATAATATATTTACCTTTTATACTGTATGTATTCATCCTATAAAGTACTGCAGTGGTAGCTGAGTTTTCTCAATAAGAGTTGTATAGACCAGTTACTGAATTTCTTTTATTATATTTGGAATGTATTATAATTTGGCCTTCCCTCAGTGGACCTGTTGAATTATGTGTACTAGTAATCAAACTTCTCACATTGTCCTTGCCTCTAAACTATAGCTTCCTTATTTCTCTATACATTCATTCATTTATTAGTTTGTTTATTCATTCATTCATTTATTTATTTACTAGAGCTATGTCCTTAAGGCAAGATAACTGTGGGTCCAGCAACATTTCTTTCCTCTTTGCTCAAATGGTCTTAACCTACGGACTCATTTTTACTGATAGAAGTAACTAACAATACTGACAAGAGCAAGCTTAACAATGCTCATCAGATTTTTATACCCCTCAGTGAGAAAATTCCCAGAGCACAAATGTTGATATTAAACCCAGAAAAAAACTCAACACTTAGTTATGCTTCAAAATTCATTACACTGTTGAAAGCTACCTAGAGAATACAATTTGATAGTCAATGTTTACCTACCTTATCACTATTACACTAAGAAAATAATACTTCTAGTACCTTGATCAGTTTGATTAACTACATTCTGGAAGACAGCATTGTGAACCTTACAATTTTCCTCTTCCTTAATATCAGTTTATCATCTTCAAGAAGGAAATAAAATGTTAGTATGATTTTAATAGATATGTATTAGCTACTGATTAACACTTTATTCCCAACACCTCTTAAGCTGATTTTCTGTCAGAAATAAAACAAAAATCTTTCAAAAGTTCTTTTGGACTTGGGATTATTAGGTTACATTTAGACTGCATATTTTCCAACCATTCAGTACCCAAATCTAATAGGAACCTAAGCACTTAAGAAGTATAAATGATACCTAATCTCCACTAGACAGTGCCAAATGAATCTCAAAATAGAAGGCTTTAAAAACATTTCTCAGCACTGTATCATTTAAGACAGGATTATTTGAACTATTTCCTGTTCTTGTGAAGTGAGCTTATAGAAACCATTATAACTAAAATTAATATAGACTTCTCTCTATGAGTCTTACATAAGGATACACCATTATATTATTCTTATAGAGACGTGACGAATAACATCATGTATGCAAAGTATTCAATAAATTTTAGATATTATTATCATACTCTTAGAAAATTATAACCTGCATAGATGCTAAAATTATAATGCTTTTTAAAATTTTCCTTTATTTAAAGAGTCTTTATAATAACTATAATTAGAATCACAGATTTTTGAAAGTTGGAAAGGATTTAAATGGCATCTAGTGTATCTCCTTCAATTTATGGATAAAGCCACTGTGGCTGAAAGAATTTTGTAGCCATAACCATGTAGTAGCAGAACTAAGTCTAGAATTCCATTCTCCTTAGTCTCAGTTCTAGTCTTTTCCATTCTGCCTTGGTATCTTCCAAATGAATACTTTTTCCTTCACTTATTTTCCTTTTTCTCCCTTAATTTTGAGAAAGTAATATAGTTATTTGTCTCCTTTCTAACCAATAGCTATTAGCAAGAACAAACAAAATCTCTAAAGCTTCTAAAGTAATTTGGACCCCTCTGTATTTTTGTGCCACTTCTCTCTCTTGGTTCTCCTCCTACTTGTCTGACCTCTCATTGGTCTCTTTTGCTGAATTTTTGTATCATACCCATTGACTGTGCTGCCAAAGTTCTCTCCAGAATCCCTTTCTCTTCCCTTTATGTTCTCACTTAGTAATTTTATTAGTTCAATTATCATCACTACCTGGATAACTCACAAACTGATCTAGCTAGCTATTTATATATCTATCTATTTCTCACCCAGAAAGCATTTCCAATATGTCTCTCTGTCTTAAATCTTTCTGTATTCCCTGGCATTTAGCAGGTGTCTGGCATGTCGTAAGTGTTCCATAAATGCTTGTGGTTTTATTGATTATTGGACATAAATATATTGATGGTAATCTCCAAAATCTGGGCATCTGGGATATCTCCAGAATAAAGGACAAATCACAAAATGTTATATCAAAATAAATAGTTAAGCTCATTTTCACAATTACCATTTGTATTATTTTAACACATTATTATTTCATATGTAATATGTAGTATTTTTAGGTAAAGATTGAAAAATAATAGAACTGAACTCAAGTACCCTTAGTAAATTATTATTATATTATTTAAGTATTATTAAATTCAAGAACTTCAATGATACTACATAAAAAGAAAACAGTATGGTTTCTGATACTATTTTACATAACATACTGAATTCTTTTCACATATGATATACTTGAACGTTTGACAGAACACAATCTGTAAAATGATTTTCTAAGAACTATCTAAGAACAATCAAAGAGATATTAGGTATGTTTAACTAACTTTCTTTTGCTGAAAGTAAATGTAAAAATTCCTAACCTATTCATACCTCTCATCATTATTATCAATTCTTCCAAGACTCATGTCTAGAGGAGATAATTATTGTCGATAGTCTCACCAATGAATCAGGAAGGGGTGATCATTTCTGAAATGATCTGAATAATGAAAGCAAAAACTTTTGCTACTGTTGGAACAATATTCATTTAATTCTTTCCACTATCATTGTGCTTTAGAACTAAATTATCTGGGGGAAAAGAAAATACTGCAAAAAACTTTTAAAGTCTAATTTCCTTTCATGATGATAAATTTAGGAATTCCAGGGAATGCTGAAGGTATTTTGAACACTTTTACTAGCACATTTAGCTGGTTCCCCTTATGTCCATATAAGCAAAGACATCACTCCATTATCAAGATAAAGTGAAGATAGAGTTGTGATTGCACCCTGCAATTGGTTTTACTCATAATCCTTAACGCTAATATAAACAATGTATACTGTTCCAACATACAAGACTTTTTTCTTGTCTATCACTTAAACTAGCAACAATAGCTAATTTTTATTAAATCACTTGTAATGAGAAAACTAACCTTGTGCTTACTAGTTGTGAGCAAATCATTTAAACCACCATACAAATGTGAGCTATTAAGAACAGTAATAAAGATAAACTTTCTGAGCCTCATTTTCTTAATCTGTAAAATGAAAATATTTTTCCTTTGCTTCTAAAAATTATAAGAATCAAATGAAATGATGTATGTAATGCAAAATTCCATGTTCTATAAATATAAGAATAAGAAAGGAACAACTTAAGTCTTTAGACAATTTCTTCTCATACAAATCTGGAATAATTTGAATATTTCTAATACTAATTCTTGGCCAAATAGTGCCTTTCTGCAAATTGAAATCTATCCCTATTAATAACTTTTGACAATCTAGTTCCATGTTGTTTTCTTTAAAAATGATAATAATTTTGATTTAATTTGCTAATGAAAAAATATGAATTTGTAAGTAGTTAACTAATAGGAAATTTGAATTTATTACTATTCTTATTAACATGGCCTATGATAAAATCTCAGTAAATGACTATTGTTCTAATTTTCACCCATCGAGTCCTTATATACGCTGTTACTAAATTGCTTAATGATTATGAACAAATTTTCAGCTCTTGACCTTACATGAGAAGCCTTTGAGATCTTTCACTAGCAGCTGTCACCTTCCAAACTGATTCCATGCAGTAAGCTCAAGCAGATAGAAATATAGTCATAGCTGCTACTGTTGCAGAGGGAAATGATTATGTTCATTGAGTCTCAGCTATGTTATCATTCTGTGTGAAGCATTTGACAAGAATATATTGCTGATATTCTCAGATTCAAGTACAGTGCAATACAGAAATAGCTCAGACCAAGGGATGGTGTGGATTAATTTATTGCATATTTGCATAAGATAAGCCAAGCCACAAGCACATAACAAAAGAGGAACAGAAGAAAGGAATTAAGATGTAAGAAAATTCTTAAGAGCAGAAAAGTAGCACAAAGGAAATAAGGTACCTTAAGATCTCGCCTTTCCAGGTGCAAAAGCTCAGCCCCTCGGATGTCATGGCGGATGAAGATTTCTGTGTACTCTCCCAAATTGAGCTGATCCAGCCAAGCAGCAACTTCATCTGTGCCCCACTTTTGAACTACCAAAGTTAAGAGCAAAACCCCCTTAATTTCTACAAGCTCAATGCATTACAAGCAAAGGATGGCAAAAAGAGAGAGAACAGAATAGAACTGCAAGTGCTAGCCAAGGAAAAGGTTAAAGATATCATTTCCACAAAACTGGACAATTTCCTGGGTGTGGTTTTGTTTTTTCCATGCAAGTTACAGATTAGCAATAAAAATGAGAAAGTATCTATCCAAAATCAGGGTTCATTGCCTTGCAGCCCTGCTTTCAGCTTTAGTTCAATTTCCTCTACCCAAACTATAAGATATGTATCAAGACTTTATTTTTTTTTACTATTAGGACTAGTGATGCATGGGCTAAATGACTTCTGATTACTTCTAGACCATTAATAAGCTCCATTATCAGTAGAAATGAGCTACAAGTTCTAATTAGAATATAAAATAAGATATAAGGTTTTCAATTTTACAGAAACTTTGTTCTGATTAAAATCTTGTTGAATCTTCTACTGATTTCTCTAATGCTCTTAGTTAGTCAGTACTCTATTAAATCAACTTAATAGGCCATTTAAAAGCTTTGTCATCACTATACTCTGAGGTTAGTCATGTTATATTATTGTTTAGTATAGAATGATCACTCTCTTGCACATATTTTTAAACATTGATTAGTTTCAGATTAACCTATTCATATGCCATGTTATGTTTTTTTAAATTAGTTCTTAGACAACTGTTTTATAAACCTCATCATTAAGATTTTATGATTTTTTTTCACATAAGAAAGCTAATTCAAATAGACAATGAATATGTTTGGTTATAGAAAGGCAGCTATTACCAGAAAGGTCAGCTCTTGTTTGTATTTTAGGCATATAATGTCAACAGGTTCTCTAGAAATAAATAAAAGGAAAATTGAAAAGAGAACAGCAAAGAGATTGTTTAATCTTTATTTTATAAACATAGGTGTTGCTGTCTATGTGTGTGTGTGTGTGTTTGTGTGTGTGTTGGGATGGAGAAATAGCAGGGTAGGATTCTCTACTTGAGAGGAAAAAGAGAATGTATGGCTATTAGGAAAACATATTTAGTAGGTTAAAGGAACAGATGAAAGCTGCTATTCTCCATTAACGGACTGTCTGGATTAACGGAATGTCTGGATCCTTCCCTTTGAAATGGAAAGACAAGTCACATACCAGTATCTTGATTGCTGTTTAGGAGGATAAAGAACCATCCAAACACAAATATACTGACATCCACCAAGCAAAGTAGAAGGCAAAAAAAGCAGTTACCTTATTTCCTTATACAGCTGATAAATGTGGATGCCCACCGAATCCTTTCTACATATTCTAGGTGCAATGTTTTTTTCATCAGTTCTGTTACAATGAGAATATGCTTCTGCTTGTCACATGGAGCACCTACCAGGTAGTGGGTTTGCCTTCATCTTCTGGATCTTCTCCTTCTTAAATTTGGGCACAATGCGAAATACAGTGCTTTTGTTTCTTTTTGTATAGTCCAAAGGAGGATCCTGTTTGAAACATTTTAAAATGAGTCACTTCTATGCTATTTTAGGAAGGAAACCCACTAGTGCAATACAGACAATGCTTTCATATTTCTTCTAACTGTCAATATCATGAAATGAGGGTAATTTTAAAACATTTTCATTATTCAGTGGTTCATAAGACCCTCAGCTACCTCTGCTTATATAAGGACTTTTTAGTTCTTGTGCAGAACAAGGGCAGTTGGAAATTAGGATTCATAAATGTGCTCTGGTATAGAAAGAAAAAAATCAAGATTATTCTTAATAGTTTTGCCCTCTTTCTTATTTTTAATGTGAAAAGAACAAAGTTCATATTGAAATGAATCAAAGTTCACAAACCTCATCATCATTTGAATGTAGGACGCAATAAAGCCATGGAATCTCTGCTAATTTCTGCAATTCCACCTCCACACCATGTAAAGCATTGGATACCAGTTCTTCATGAGGAGATTCCAACTGCTATTTACCAGAGAATTAAAAATATTTATCAACCTCAGAAAAATACTTTGAAATTAATTTTGCATAACTTTTATTAATCTAGTTAGCAATGAAAAAATGTGTGGGGTTTTGTTTCTAACTCACTATATGAAACATGATATCCTTCCTACCCTTGCTGTAATCCCTGCTTCCCAATGATATCATCACCAGCTGCTGTACCTTTAGTAACCTCACAGGGTAAAAGTGTTGCTTTCTGACATTTGTATTCATGTGGATTGTTATTGGGTTGTTTTCTTTCTCTATGTAAAAAAGTAGGAAATTACTCTTCCTTAGACTGGCTAGACCAATTATGTGAAAGAAACATAATTTTTAAATAAACAGCATAAAAGTCTTCATGAATAGAGAAAATGGTGGTCAAGGATATGTCTTATGAGAACTGCTTGGGACAGAAACTTTCTGACATGCAAGCATGAGAAAAATAAGCATGAGATTCAGAAATGCCTAAAGCAAAATTGTAGAGACTAAGGTAAAACAGATAAGGTAGTATACAATTAGTTAGTTAAGTGAAAGATTTAAATGGGCAAAAAAAGTAAATATTCTACAAAAAGTAGGAGACCATCTTTTAATTGTTGCTACTCCCAAGACTCTTAGGTTCCAAGTCTTAGACTAACTCTCCAAGATCCAAGAGGAAATGGTATTCAGAATGATGGTGGTTGATTTATTTGCCTGGCACATTCTTCCATCCATTTCTTTCTCTCTTTTTCTTTCTCTTTGGGTGTCTTATTTGCTGTTCTCCACGGAAATTTTCTCTATTTCTCATCATATTCTAATTTCTATTGTAATCATTTGAGTATTTGTCCTATGCTCCTTAGGGCAGAGATTTGGTAACCCCAGTACCTAACTCAGTTCTTTTCACAATAAGCATTGAATTAAACTAAAATTAAATTGAATTTTGTAATTTGCAGAATGTTTTTAACTTGGAAACAAAACATATTAAACATAAGCAAAACATATTCTTTGTAATGGGATTTCCAGCTCCCTTAGGATAACAATCATCATTTTCTTTGAGTTCAAATGCATTTCTTATAGCTGATACAACATTAGTACTATAATTAATTAATATAAATAAATCTTAATATCATTCCCAAGTGACCGATTGCCACTCATATATGCATATGTGGACATCTTGTGTATATTATATAGTAAAATAGGTCACTTTAAATAGACAGAAAATATTTCCTGATAACATCAACATATACTTTATGTTCAAAGAGCACAAATATAACAATTGCAAAAAGTTATAGAGTAAAACTCACTTTTATTTTCAAGCTTAACATTCTTCTATTATCCTTTTTATCATCTTTTGCCTATATCACAGGCAAACAATCTAAAAATCCCCCTCATTGCAGTTCTATTGTGTTAATTCAGCAAATATTTATTTAATACTTGTTATGTGCAAGGCAGAAAGTGAATGGCCTTGTAGATAAAAGGGCAAACCTTAGAATCGGGGAAACTTCAATTAAAATCCTGCTCCTGACTTAGTAATATCAAGTTACTTACCTTTACCACAGGCAGAAGATGATGAACATTTTTTAAAATTAATATACTATCCCCTTCCTCCAATTAGGCTAAAAGCAGAGATCATCTCTTATTTTGTCTTGACATATGCAATGAATCGTTCATTTTGGAACAGTTTTGTTTGGTCCACATAAGCAATTTCATTTATTTAGGGAAATTTCAGTAGGGAAATTCTTTTTACTACTGCAATTTAATAATTCATTTATAATATCATATTTTTAAAAGATATTCCTTAGAGATTAAGTGATTTGCCAAGATCACATGAAAAAGCTATATTGTTTAGTACACTTTATCTGCTGGAAAGTTTTAGAAACTGTGTTATTCTAATATATCCCCTATACAAATCTTCATTCTAGTAATTGGGACCAAAGCCACACTTGATTGAAGCTGCAAGAAGTCACTGCCAGTCATTGCTAAGAATAGGTGATAAGGCCTCACAGCTGAAAAGGAGTGAATGCCAGGTGGCACAGAATTCCATTTTGTCACTACCAGTCATTTTCACCACATAGGGCTGTTCCAACTTCTGCAGTTGGTGGCTCTGGAGCCCTGCATAGTGATTCCAAAAGGAAATGTCTGTTTACACATATTTACATCAGGACAAGGGAATGAGAAGGAAATGCCATCTTACCATAAAAACTGGCTCCAAGCTAGTTTCCTCTTATCTTAGCACTTATGTTTCTTAAAGAACTCTTTTTTCCTTTCTTTCCTCTTTCCCTGCCTCCCTTCCTCCTTTTTTTCTTTCTTCCTTCCTTATTTCTTTTATTCCTTCTTTCCTTCATCTCTATCATCTATCTATCCATCATCAATTTATGTATCTATTATTTATATAGCTACGTATCTAAATATCTGTGCATGGAAGTATGGGTATGTTTATGTTTATCTCTACAGGAATTATCTTGCTTATATGTACTTATGTTCCCAGTGCTTAGCACAATGTCTTATACCCAGTAATCATTTAATAAGTGCTTTACAATTGTCTGTCCACTTATCTCTATTTCTGGCTATTTTTGATATTCATCTGTAATTAATTCTCAGTTAATACTCACTCAATAAATATTTATTGACCACCTACCAGTTGCACTGTTCTGTGCTCAGCTGCTAAGGTAGTTAAGATCTTGAGATTCATAAACTGTTGGCTCTAAACTGGACCTTAACTACATCCTCTGGAACAAGTCCTAGGTCTGAGGTTCTTAACCTAGAGCTCATGAACTTGTTTTTTGTTTGTTTTTTAAAAAGAATTGCACTCGTATTTCAATATAATTGGTTTCCTTTGTAAATCAATCAATTTTAAAACATTATTCTGATAAGAGGTCCTAGGCTTCAGTAGATTGCCAGAGGGCTCTATGACAAAAACGTTTAAGCAAGAAACCATGCCTTAGGAAATAAAACCACATCTCTAACATCATTCAATATTCCAAGGGTTTTCTGGCATTATGCTTAGGTAGGCTAAAGGATAACCTATGCTTGGAATATTTTAACTCTGGCTAAGACCAATCATATTACACATTTGCCCACTTTTAGGCAAATAGAGATTATATTATTTATGTTTTCTGTGTTACTTCAGTGAATGATAACCTGGCCTTCCTCTGGAAATGTTTCTGGGGAAATACTGGCAAAAGAATGCTTATATGTTTTCAGGGAACATGCTGCAATTAAATCTACAAATCTACAATACATTCAGGGCACAGCAAATGGGCACATTTTTCTTGCTTTTGCATAGAAATGATTGTCATTCACTAGAAGAAAGAAGTTAGAAAAAGGGACAGGAAACACCTAAACCTCATGAGCAAAGATTCATTATTGAATCTGCCTTCTAAAGAATTCTCTCATATTGCCCTAATATCAAACATTTCTTTCCTTCTCCTTACCAAAGGAACTCTCCCAATTAGCAAAGATTCTGTTTCATTATTTAGTGCCTTCACATTGACAGCTATTTCGATGGCAGTATCTCTGGTAAGACTCTGGAAAAAAAAAAGAACATCATAGAGATAAATGGTACTGAATTAAAATGTGATCCAATCATCAGTAATCAGCAAAATATTGAGATTCTTAGTTAACTTGGTCTTGTGGTTTTCCAAAGCCATTTGAATTAACCAGGATTCCTTATAATTTACAAATTTGTCTCATTACATTTGCCTCTTTCTTCTCTATCTTATAGTCATGGGCTAAAAAAATGCAATCATCTGCCTCCAGTAAACATACTCAGTTCCCCACTTCTAAAAACACATCCCCTTCAAAACTCAAGACAAAAGGAATAAAAGGAAAGATGGCATTAACTAAATTCTCAGTATTCTATCATCTGATTCATATTCAAATTTATTTTAGACCCTGAGCACAGCGCCAAATTCTTGTTTTCAAGTCTTATTTAAGTAACTTATTTTAAAAACATGGAGAATGAATAAAGGGTGTTCTTGACTCAGGCTCAAGTCCTACCTTTGATATAAGTTAGCTCTATGACAGTGGGTAAGTCATGTAACCTCTCTGAGTGTTCCAGATAACTCTCTTAGGTAAGTTATTTATATTAATAAAATTAAAGCTTTAAAAAAAGAAAAAGAAAGAAAGATAACTTCAACTAGGAAAAGTAATAATAAAATTAATGTTTATGTGATTCTTTAAAGTTTGCAATACACTTGTAATAATATAATGCAAGTGCATTATTTCATTTAATCTCACAGTAATAACCCTGTGAAGTGAGGAGTTGGGGAAACTGGGGCTTTATGACTTGGCTTGTTGGGGAGGGGTGGCAAGGAGAAGCTGTGATTCAGTCACTGCAAATCTATGAAATCTGGGAAGCAACAAAATATGTCTTAGCCTAGATAATGCCAAGCTGAGACTAACAAGTCAAAGCTATGCTAAGCTTGAAGGTTAAAAAGAATCGCTAACCTTAGAGTCTAAATGTTAAGATCTTGAGTTGTTTCATCTATACCATATGAGTTTCCCAATAAAGAAATGGAATCAGTGAGACATCTGGACAAGGAAGAGACTCACAGGGAAGAAATGGTTACTTCAGAGACCATAGACAAGACCTAGATAACTCAAGAAGAAAACAGCTGGGACCACCCAAGTGTTCAGTCAGCAGCCCTTAGCCAGCCAAGCTAAATTCAGTGATGGCAGGGATGTCAAAGTAGACTTGAGTTGTTATCCTGGTAACAAAAGATAATCATGAACCAGGTCATGAAAACTATGATAAACAATAAAGGTAGGATTTGTGGGGAAACCGCATTTAGTGAAATTTAATGAGAGGAGGATGATGTTTAGAAGTATAATGGGTGGGTCAAGGAAAAAGAAAGGATTAAAACAAATATGTACACTATAATTTTATAGGGACAGGACTTGGAATATACATGTATATATGCACACACATATGTGTGTATGTGTATGTTTTTTCATAGCTATGCTTGCTAATAAGGTTCTTAGATAAAATCTGGATTCCTTTACTGTACTCTTGGAGACCTTGGGACCTTGGAAAGAGGAAAAGAGAAAGTCAATATAGTTAGCAAAGTGGGGTTTGGACCTAGGTCTCCCAGACTCCAATAAGACCAATCTATCTAATATGAAAAAAGAATGAAATATTATGATTTATTTTTTACAATTCATTCAGAATAGTATTATCTTTCTAGAGGAGTTACATTTTGACAAACAAAAGCATTTTATCCATTTGAATAAAAAGGCTATTTTTAAAAGAAAGTATTTATTTTGAACCTAATGTTTAAAAATTAAACAAGAATCCTATCAGCTTACATCTTTGAAAAGTCTTACACCTCTTTGATTAAAGTGATTAAGATCTAAAACCTGGGCTCTATTCTTGTGGAATCATAAGGAAAATAAGGAAGAAGTAGAGAGAGAGAGAAGAAAAGAAGGAATGGGAAGAAGAGAAATATGTGAAAAGTCACATTTAAAAGATGTTAGAAATGGAGATAAAGGCATTATAGAGCTGCAGGAGAAATGGCAAGCCACTCTAGTATATTTGCCAAGAAAACCCCAATGGGGTCATGATGAATTGGATATGACTGAAATGACCAAACAACAACAAAATTATAGTGCTATACCAAAAATGGAATCCAAAGTATAATGGAAAACAGAAAAGAAGACAAATAGATAATGAGCCAAAAAATGAAGCGACACATATCAATACAAATTCTACATTTCTCTTAAGATCACTGCAATTCTTAAGCATGTTAAAAAAAAACTATCAGTAATGACTTTAATATGGTGAAAAATATAGTGAACTAAATTCTAAATAAAAAATTAGAATTTTTTTTAACCATAAAAACTAATTCCTTACCTCAGGAAATCTTGGATTGGCTTTATTCAGGGCATGGGAACATGCATTCACAGCATGAGCTAATTCTTGCTCCAAAAGACTGTGTACTTTTGCTGCTTCACAGATTCTATAAACAAAACAAAATTTTAGCAGCCTGCCTTTTAGGGGATCATCGCTATGTAGTTTTGTGGGATCAGGATAGGGAGACGTGAGAATCTAGAAAATGTGGGAAGATAGTAAAGCATTTAAATAAATTTAAAACAATTTGCTCTTAAGTCAAAATACATACCTTGGAGTGGGAAAATGCTTGTTTAAACACCACTGATTTAGCTCAAATTCTATTACAACAAACACCTTTATAGCAAAAAATATTTATACAGAAAGAAAGTGCCAAAGCTTAATCAATGACTTACTTGTTCAAGGATTATTTGATAAAACATAAATTCATTAACTCTTTATTTATCTTGCACCATCAGAGAATTTAACTGTTGTACCAAAGTGCAATTTCCTTTTCACAATACTTTAATTGATAAAAATTTATTTTCACCATTTTTGGTAGAAATAATTCTAAAAATAAATGTGAACAACAATAATTGATTGCAAAAAAGTAGTTCATAGCACATTAATGATAAAAGATATTCTTAGAAAAAAGAAGATAGACTAGTCATTATTGATTAAAATAATAATATCTAGCATTTATATCATGCTTTAAGATTTGCAAATAGGTGAATATATTTTACATGCTATCCTTGTTTCCTGCTCTAAATGTAAACTCCTTCAGAGTAGGGACTATTTAATTTTTTATCATATTAAATCTGGTCTGAAGCCAAGTACAATGCTTGGCACCCAGTAGAATAGGCATTTAATAAAATGTTTAATTGGTTGATCAAATTCTGTCAGTTTGCTAGTGCTTACCGAGTAATAAGTTCTTCTGCAGCCTGTGAACAGAGTTGCATCTGTGTAACTTCCTCTTCTGTAGCTAAATCAATAGCTTGTGGTGGATATAGCTGAGGTCGGGAGGGTACCTTAGAAGCATCATACTTTTGTTTGTCTTCCCAAGATTTGAGGGTATTTTCAAAAGCCTATTGAATTCAATATTTGGTGAGTTATTAGCTTATTGTGTTGCAAACAAATTAAATAAGGATTTACACAGCTTACATTAATGCTTCATAAAAGCAATCTTTTTCCAACTGAACTAATTAAATCCAATAAAAAATATAGGAACTATACTGGATGAAATGTTTTCATTTTGCTACAAAAACAAAATAACTTTATACATATGTATGTGTTATATAGTTATACCATTTAATACAAATATATAATAAAACACAAATTATTAGATATTATATACAATTATATATAAACATATACCTATATCTACATGTTTTATCATAAAGTGCATTCATACTTATAAATACATAGTATAATGTAATTATAATGAATAAATAGGAAATAAATTATGTTCACATAATTATAAATATATTGTGTTAATTATAAATGGATATTTATATCTTTTGTAATTAAATAAAAATATTTGTGAGTCTATAGATACATACATATATGTATGTATTGTGTGTGTTAACTGATATAGCAGTGAAATGGAGAAGTGGCTGAATTTTACATTTTAATCTATATGAAAATAAATGTGGCAGAGAATGAAGTCTATTTTTTTAATGTTTTAAGTGTTTAATCTTAGAATTAATGAGCACATGAATTTATCATAAGCATATGAGCTTATTAGCACATGAAATTCATTTGTTTCTAATATTAGAAGAAAGCCTAATCTTTCCTTTATTTTTTATTTTCCAGAATGAGTCAAGTTAAGTATGTTGTTTTTAATAAAAGGTAAAGTAGCAAACCAGACACAGGCAGCAAAATGGTTCTTGTTACGTACTCTATCTCTTGTTAACATCTGAGCTCTGTTTTTATGCACAATTTTAATAATCCCTGGAGGCTGGATCCATGCCTCTCCATCTACTTGTACTGGTACCCCTTCATCTCCAAGTATGGTTATCTTTACGGACCGACACTGAAATAAAACAAAGATGTTATTTTATAGCACAAATAGACCTGGATAATAGCCTATCTGCACTCAGCTTTATTTTAGAGGCTGTGGCTTTTAGCTAGAATTATCCAGAGAAGGATATATTAATAGTTAACATTAAAGCAAAATCAACACTTCATAATTTAGTATCTGGGATCAGAGTTACTTAAACAAGCTCTCTTCTCCCTGACCCAAGGCTTGTTGTTGAATGTTGCAAAAGACACAGACCTGAGCTATCCGGTGATGCTGTAGTTTTATGACTCTGGACATTGCCATCTGCATACTACCAAATACTGCAACGACCTCAAGTATCTTGTCATCAAATGATGGTGCAGTAAATATCTGCAATGAAAATAAATACACATCAAGAGAGAGGCTTAAAAGTTAGACAAAGTGTTAGGTTGCAAGCATGAGGCAAACTTCAGTTTAACAAAATCAATTCTTGGAAATAAAAATGTACTGCTGTATAAAAGCACTTATGATTTAAACAATGAAGAGAATAGCAGGTAAATAAATATGAGAGCTGGGTCTCTTCTATTAGGACATGACCTACCAGCAAAAAGAAATAGGAAAAAATGCATAAAATTATACACAAAATATAATGAAAGTTGGCTGTTGACATGGGTATATTTATAAGTGTTTCAAACACCATGTAGATACAACTCCTATGCCACTTTTTCTTCATAAAGCAACCTTTTAAAGTTATTTGGTAATTCTTATGTATTTATAAAGACTTCAGACTAGCACAAAGAAGTTTCAAAAAATTTCACATCAAGGACAAAAAGTACATCTTTCTAAAATGGCACTTGAGTGTTTAGAAAACCCCAATGCTTATAAACTTAAATAAACTATAACTTTAGAGGTGATAACCATTAAAATTGTGACTAGAATGTTATATGTGTTATCATAGGTTCCTTTCATGAAGGAAATCTACCAAATAGTTATCAACAATGAGAGTTCATATAAATCACTTAATGAATAGTAACTTATTTCTGGTGATTAATGCAGAAACAAAACTACCATTGGAAAATATTGATACTTTGTATTTATAGTTACATGCACCTGCATAACCCTTTTTATTATGGAACACTTTGGGCTTTTAATCAAATTTGATCAATTGACTTTGTAGTTTTACTTCAATCCCATAAGTAAATCTTTTATAGTAAAAATAAAATAATAATCATTCCATACCAAAAAATCAGGAAATATATAGGGTTATTTTAAACCTGAAGTGGTATCCTAATAAGTACACATTTGAATACTTTAATAAATTATACTTTATTTCTGATTATTAATGTAGAAATAAAATCATTAGTGGAAAATTAATGTTAATTTCATTAGTAACATCAAGACATATATCTTCCTATTGAGGGCAATTAATTGCCCCAAAATTTGATGATGTGATATCATTTTAGGAGCACTAATTCCTTACAAAAATATTTAAAGTACATATCCATATCTAACCTACTTCTGCAATTTACATAATAAAGAATTCCAAAGCTGAAGTAATTTGTCCCAGGTCACAAAGATAGAAAATATAAAGCAGTCAAGATTCAAGTTCATTGGCCAGATTGAAAACCCTTCTACTGAGCTCTAAAATGACTGTACCTATACTCAGATTACCCCCCCCAAAAAAAATAAATAAAACCACTTTAAATTATGGAAGTGATCCACACTTTCCAGTTTATTTTCATATTTTGGTATGTTCATGGTAGAAAAATGGGGGAAGAAATTATGAGAAATCAGAGGAAACAGAAAAACAAAAGTCCAAAATGAAAGGACCTCTTTTTAATCTCCATCAAGACATTATCAAAGCACAAGCTCTCTTTTGTTATTGTTATATATATTCTTGAAACTGTCTCCTGATCTCAAATTCCTGGAAGTTAAAAGTAAATTCAATCAGAAATTATTTAAATAAAGTTCTGATTAAGATAATTTTTTTCAAACTTAAAACTAATAGAAGGCATATGCAGAACTGTGGTGGGGTAAGAATGGGGAGAGGAAGAGTTAGATTATTTCCTGGGTCTCCTGTAGTTTTCCATTTTGCCCCAGTCCTCTCTTCTTTCTCCCTTTAACTTTTCAGCTTCTTTTATAATGTACTGTCTTTCCCATTAGAATATAAGCTCTTTGCAAAAAGGAATTTTTTGTCTAAATTTTTATTTTCACATTTAGCATAGTGTTCAGTACATGGTAAGTACTTAATAAATGTTAATTGACTGACATATCTTGTTGTTAATTTTCTAAGTTAAAAGTGAATGGAATAATTACAGTGAAAACTATCACCAGGTTTTTGTTAACACATATTTCAAATTAATTAATACTACTTACATCATCTTCTTTAGTTCCACCCCAGAAATTAGTACCTCCAGCATAACTTGGGATATTCAACACTGCTATTCCCTGTAGACTAGGAAGGGGAATATACTGCCCATCACACTAAAATATAAAAAAAATGTCAGTATGAATGGAAAGGGAAAAAAAACTACAGAAAATCAGTTTTCATGATAATTATTTTACAAACTTATTCCTCCACATTCTGAAGGTTAATTTATAAAGAATTCCAAAAAAGTACAAATAATTATGATAAAGAAGTCTAGAAATACTCCACAATTTTCATATTTTTTCACCAATTATGAAATCTATAGAAATTTTTTAAGTATATTGAATTTTTCAAGTATATTCCTTGACTAAAAATCTGATTCTGAAGCCACCCAATAATGTGGAGGCAATTCTGGGCTATTGAATTCTAACTCTATGGTTTATATACCGGAAAAGCTTTGATGACAGGCCCTTTGATAGATCATTGTACAATAAACATATAGCCTATCTGAGTCTGGAGATGCAGCACTAGAATCAGAAAACAAGTTGCACTAAACACAGTAACTTATAAAACTCTCTGTTTTAGGTCCTTGAGGAATTAAGTACAGAACAACCTAAATCAAAGCATATGTGGGAAAGTATCCTAAAGCTCTTACTTTGTAACTCATCTACTTAAGCAACAAGGGTACTTTAAACAGGAAAATGTGTTTCCTATTTATTTACTTAAAATACTTTGTCAATTGACTATCATGAGTTAATGTAAGTAAAGTACTTTGCAAGCCTTAAAGCACTATATAATTGCTGACTATTATAGCTTCTATATTATTAGCTATTACTATTATTTTCATTTGACAAAAGTATTCTTTTATTTTAATATATACACAATTTCTCTACAGATAAAACTAATGTCTTGGATCATTTTATAAAGATCAAATAAAAACTTTATTTGATTCAACAATGGACAATATAAACTTCTGTATATAAATCATGTCCGTTCATCATGTCCGTTCTCCAAGAATTAGATCAATTCTCTAATGCTCCATGAAATATTTCTTGAATATTCAGATGTCCTTCTTCTCAGATAATTCTATAACTGTGAAATTATCACAGTTCAATTTCAGTTGATTTACTCAAGGTTGAGAGCAAATGAATTTTGCCCCTGATGCTGTCATTTAGGCAAATCACTTGTTCTAAACCTACATTTTCTGCTTTTACTCAATACTGCTTGTGATGTTTAAAAAGTTCAAAACACACTTTCAGGCTAATGAATCATTTTATTAAGAATGTTAGCATTCTTAATAAATAATATTTCTATATAAATAAATAAGAGAATGAATATTGTAATGAGAGATGGGCTTATTCCAATGAAGAACTTGAGGTACTTGACACTGAACACCCAAATCTTGGTCAAAGAGATTTATCAATTTCCATATCATCATCTGAGCAAAGGGAGAATCCACATTATCCCAGATCTTTCTGAGCAAATGCAATGAGCAATAATCTACCCATTTGCCTAAACTTAGAATTTCTTTACTATCTTTAATTAGATCTCAGTCATCTTGGCTGCATAAGTCTCTGTCCAAGATTTCCTAACTGCTTGATTTCTGGATGAGGGAGTAGAAAAGGGAAAAACCTTAGTTCTAATTCAATAATTAGTTATTAATATATGAAAAAAGAATCATTTCTAAGTTTGGAAATATGTATACATATATTCGATTTGCCAAATATTTTAACATAATTAACACGTAGTGGATATCCTGCCATCTAGGGGAGGGGTGGGGAGGGGGGGGGGGGAATCTGTAACAGAATGCTATGTAAGGGTTAATGTTGAAAAATTACCCATACATATGTTTTGCAAATAAAATAAAATTTTTAAAAAAGATTTCAAATCTTTCAAAAAAATAATCATTTCTCTCATACTATTTATAAAAGCTAACTTTTACATAGTGTGTTGAGCTCTGCAAAGTACTTTACATATCATATATCACCTGTGAACTATACGACAATCCTGTCAAGGAGGTGCTATAATTATTGCCATTTAAAAGATAAGATGGAGAGAGGTTTAAATAACTTGTCCAGTATTGCACAGCTAATATCTGGGGCAGAATTTGAACTCAATCTAGCTGCCTGGATACATAAGAAGAATAAATAAAGAAAATTTGAGTTTGCCAAAACAAATACTCTGTCTCAAGATTTACTAGAGATTATTCCTAGTTCTCTAAAAGAGAAGGAAATTTTTAAAAAATGAATTAACCAAATTAAGTTTACTGCCTAAAGTTTACTCCATTCACTTCCAAATTACCAACATTTGGTAAAGGTTTGAAAATATTTTTAAAAGTTTATATAGCAAGCAAGTAATTCTACCTTAACATATGATAAAAACTTATTTGGGTATAGACAAGATTCTTTTTTCAATATTCAAATGTGTATTAAATGCATACAAAACAGAGAATCATAGGTTCAGGTATGTTCTTAGATATCTATCATCTAATCTCATTTCTTCATTTTATAGATAACAAAATTGAGGTCCAGAAAAGTTAAATAATTCAGGCAGCTTATTTTTGGGTAACATTTGTATGTAGATGAATTAATAACCCAAAGTGCTTTTCAAACCTTAAAATCCTATATAAATACTTGTATTTTTTTTTTTGCTTTTTGCTGAGGCAATTGGGGTTAAGTGACTTGCCCAAGGTCACACAGCTAGGGAATGATAAGTGTCTGAGACCAGATTTGAACTCAGGTCCTTCTGACTTCAGGGCTGGTGCTCTATCCACTGTGCCACCTAGCTGCTCCAAATACTTGTTATTTTTATGTTTATTGTTACTTTCCCAAAGTCAAACAACTAATAAGTTCCAAGGCAGGACTCCAATAATAATAATAATGATAATGACAATAATGATGATTAAAAATAATAATTATTATTAATTTTATGTATATAATTATAATGTTCTTTCACTTAAAAATGAAATGAAATACTGCACTGCCCTTGTATGTTTTCCAAATAAAGAGAAAATAATGAGCTGTTCTTTACAAATTTCCATTATATTTTACTAAAAAATAAGGCGACAAAAGTAGCAGTTTAATGAAAATGACTGTTTTTTCAAAGGAAAATGAAATTTAAGGTTTTTTGAAGACACAGTTAGGTCATAAGTTCTGACATTTTTTTTTAATAAAGCACCCTCTAAAATTCCTGCCATATTTCATTCTTAAGTTTTTAGCATAAGAAAAATCCACCAAATGATACATCAGACAACCCACATTTCTCTTCCTATTCCTTGGTGATACTCCTTAAACTGATAAAGGTTATTTTAGACAAATGGATGCAAAAAAAAATGTGTCATTCTTGATCTGAGTTCTCCTATAGTGATAGTGCTACATTTAATATTTAAGTGAGATTTGATTTGATTACCATGAGTAAGACTTCTACTGAGACAGACAGCAATCCCTCTACATTTGAGAAGACTGTCTTTGAAATCATCAGTGGCTGAAAATCTCTACATCCTGTGGCTGACTTCATTAATGAATCTCTTAGAACTTTATCAGGCTGGGCTTCAGAAAACACACACACTGTCACAAGCTCTTTGCAGCTTGGCAGGTCCTGCCACAACTTTTGACACATTGGTGTAGCCTTTCAGCTTTGCTTCCTTGTTAGAATGAGGCATTAGAATATGACTTGAGTGGAGAGTGATATTATAAATTATCATTTAATTGTTAGAAAATAAAATCCACCTTAAAAAAAAAACCTTGGGTTGCTAACAAAAAGTTTATTTTTAGGCTGCTAAAACCAAGCATTCCATTTACAAAGGCTCTAGCTAATGCTGTTTCTTTTCTCAATGCACTATTATAGTGGTTTGTTTTGTTTTGCATTCCCCTAAGTTACAATGGGGATGTATCATTTCTTAGAGGCAGCAAGGTGGAGCAGTAGATAAGCACTGGGCTTGGAAGCAGGAAGACTCCTCTTTAGTTCAAATTCAAACTCAGACATGCATTGGCTGTGTGATTGGGCAAGTGACTTAATCCTGTTTCCCTCAGTTTCCTCATCTATAAAATGTGCCAGAGAAAAAAAAATGACAAAGCTTTAATATCTTTGGCAATTCACAACCAATAATTCAACAAATAATGCATTAAAATATTATATTTAAATCAATTGGATGAAATTAATACTATTGTCTTTTTCCTCATATCTTTCATTGGCTTTGTATACATCTTTTTCTTCAAATAATTGTGCCATCCACAACCTGAGAGTTAAGAATATATAGTTATGTTTTTAAAGGAAAAATTACTATATAGTCTTTAGAAATGAAAACATTATCAATACTCCTACAAGTTTTATTCACTAGCAAGACAAACAAACTTTACACTTTGCCAAAACATATTATTTAAGGAATAGTGTTTGGAAAAAATATAAAAACAAAGTACTCCAAGACATAAACAGTTTTCTTTCCATTTAGCATAAATGGTTGTCATCGCTCCAGGACCCCAATAGTAAAGAAGTAGGCTTGCTTACTATTTCTAGATGACTTTATAGAGATTTGGTAAGCTCAATTTGAAAATTACTTCACTATTCCTGCCGAGGTAAAGTTAGATCACTGACAGGTTTTCAAATGTAATCTAGCACAAAGACATTGTCATATAAGCTCCATATAAACATTTTAGTAAATTAAAATGAAATTAACTAAAACAATCTTACCTCAAGCTGAACTCTTTGTTCTAAATTCTTATAGGTCCTTTGTAATAACTCTTTGGTTCCAAGGACTCCATACCACATCATGTTTTTAGTTCGGCTTCTGAAAATAAAATTATTTAATGTGCTAAAATATGTAATTTCATCAAAATACTGATTATTTATCCTTCAAATAAAAACAATTCTGCAACAAATATTAATAATCATGAAATTAAAGTAAAATTCACTTTACATTAACAGTATTTTGAAAGATTTAATTAACTGACTATGCCCAAAGGGCTATAAAAACATGCACATTCTTTGATCAAGCAATATCACTACTAAATCTGTATCTCAAAGAGATTTTTTTTAAAGCAAAAAAAGCTATATGCATAAAACTATTTATAGAATTTTTTTTAGTAGATACAAAGAATTGAAAATTGAGGGAATGTCCATCAAGTGAGGAATGGCAGAACAAATTATTGTATATTACTCTAATAGAATACTATTACACTATAAGAAATGATGAGCAGAATGACCTCAGAAAAAAATGGTAAGACTTACATGAACTGATGCAAAGTAAAAAAAAAAGTAAAAGCAAAAAAAAAAAAAAGTAAAAAAAAAAAGCTGAAGCAGAACACTGTACAATGCAACATTATATAACAATCAATTGTGAATAACTTAGCTACTTTCAGCAATACAATGATCTAAGACAACTATGAAAGACATATGATAAAAAGTGCTGTCCATTTCCAGAAATAGAACTGGTGGAGTCTAAATGTAGATTGAAGCATACTTTTTCTTTATTTTCTTTATTTTTCTTGGGGGTTTTTTGTCTGTTTTCTTTCACAATGTGACTTACATGGAAATGGATTTTGCATAATTATACCTGTATGACCTATGTCAAATAGCTTGATTTCTCAATGAGGAAGGTAAAGAATTTGGAACTCAAAATTTGAAATAAAAAGATTGTTAAATTATTTTTATATGTAATTGGGGGGAAATAAAATATTAAATAAAAAAGAAAAGAAAAAGATTTAATTACCTGCATTTTTCAGGATGTTCTTCTCGCTTATTATTAAACTCTAATGAAATTTTTGCATCTAATCCAATTCCAAAGTAATTGTTCATGACACATTTTTCTGAATATCCTTCTCTATATTAAGAATAAAAATAATACGTAGCATCAGGTACATGAAAACAATTATAATTCTTACACAGAAATGTAGCATCTAGAATTTCCTTTGTTGAGACTGATTATTCTCTCAGGGAAAAGGAGCAAAGTTGGGTTTCACATAAAAGTGAGCAAAAACCACTCTTTATCTTTGAGCATAGATTACAACATTATTCAAAAACCAAGTTGCTGTGAAGAACATAAATAAACAATAGACATTACCTCTTTAAAACATAATCTCTTAAGTGAAAATTTGATATAGGTGGCATATCTCTATATGTTTATAGTTACATGTTATATGCATGTATGTGTATAACAAATATATGTGTGCATATGTACAGATATATATTTTAATGTCACTTCAAAATTGTATAATAATAGTGAGGAAAAGAGAGAATAAAGAAAAAAATAAAATAAAATATTCATAGAAACAAAATGTATTTTCTTACAGTGAATCTGGATCTGGGTCAATAAATGGCGTAGCACCAAAGGGATCAATATTTGCTAATAACATTTTGCTGATAATAGAACTCCCAGCAATTGAAGCAGCTAATCCTGCTCTTAGACCTGATGAGAAGGGGGGGAAAAATACAGAATCAAAATCAAAACCCATAGCAGAAAGCATTTAAAAACTAGACTTCAGTTGTACTCTCTGGCATCTTTCATGGTTGTTATTATTGTTGTTGTTGTTGTTGTTGTAAGTCAATTGGGGTTAAACTTGCCCAGGGTTCCACAACAAACAATATCAAGTGATTAAGGCTGGATTTGAACTTGGGTCCTCCAGACTCCAGGGTGTGGTTCTGTGTACTGCACCACCTTGCTGCCCCTATATTTCATTATTAAAATGCCCTTGCTACCAAATGTAAGGAGCTCATAGGAGCTGGTCTCAATTTACATAATAAAAAGCAAAGATTCTGATAGATGCTATTTCTTAGCTGACATTTTGAGAAGCCATATTTTTCTGAAAAAATAGAAGAAGAATCTTTAACATGTACACTCAGGAGGGACCTCTCTAAAAAATAACTCCATTGATTTTATTAGTGACTTCTTTTGTTACAGTAAATGAAATATCAAGTCTTTAAATGAGATAAAAGGCTGACTAAATTACCCAAATTATCAAGAGTATATCATTTTCATAAACTACAAGCAGATGAAACTCCCAAGTGCAATATGATAATGGGACATACAAAGCTGGGAACTATGAATAAACAATGAAAGGACAAAAGATTAAAAGTAGTTGCTACTTAGGAGAGGAACTGTCAAGGAATACACAAACTAAATGTAAATCACTAAAGAAAGAACTTGATTATTTTGTACTTATACAAACCCAAATTTTAATTTCTTTGAATAATCTTCAAAATGCAAATAAATCATAAATCAAAGTTAATTCACTGAATCCTACACAAAAATCCTAGCACTAGGAATAGAAATAAAATCTGAGAGAATAAGATATCAAAGCTTAGGTGAATAAAAAACACAGTAATGCAACATCAAAACAAAGAGTGAAGAAGGAAAGATAAAAGAGGGGGAAAAAAGCAATTGCAGGTACAGCATATTCTGGGGAGCTAGTAAAATACTATTATCTTAGCATGATTATTCTCCTCCATCCTTTTAACCATCAGCACCCCAAACTTCTTTTCTTCAAAACAAACTATTGTTTGAATTATTACTAGTGAAGTCTGGCTTACTATGAGAAGATGAGCTTAATTTTATCCTGCCATCAAATCTAAAAGTTTTAGAAATACTATAGCTTATTAAAAAATGAATGTCAAATTTTTTACATGTAATTGGAAAAAATTGTTTAACAAACTAGAACAACAAGAACAAAAGGAATACTATAGCTTGTCATCTCTATTTCTTAGTGATATAAACTTTCAGTAACAGATTTCACCTATATTTTTCACAATGTCATCAGGAACTAACTTTCCACTTAGCAAGCTGTTTAGAGTAATTCCTTCCAGATCGTGACAGACCTGTTTCTAATTCTAAGGGACCTTAGGAGCAGGTTGTTTTGAAGACCCCACTCTTCCCCCAGTTACAACCCACAAAGGAGTTGAGGAAAAATCCAGAAATTTACAAATATAGTGTACAAGTCGAAGGGGATTTTACTGTTTATTAACTGTTTATTTTATCCCAATCAAAAATTTCTCTAGATTACTTTAGTCATGGAATAAACCAAGACTAGACTAATCTCAGGACCCTCAAGTTTACTCCAGTCCTAAACTACTTCCCACCTCAAAAGATATCCAGAAACAGAGGAAAATGTAATGGTCTAAAAATGACCAAGTGTAGTGTCACCTGGGAAGCAATAATGAACATAATAACAAATGTTATTGGAGAAGCCTGTTATAGGAATTTCAGGTTACAGTCATTAAAAACATGTTTTGGGTTTTAGTCTGTTTTGGGGTTGAGTATTGATTTTTGGTTCACATAGAGTTAATATATTTCAGAGTTGCTACTACCTGGACAAATTATTCTGGTATTAAGCACAGGAAGATTTTCTTTGTTGGATGTCAATACTGGCCCAGAAATTGAGATAGGTTGAGAACAGCTTTGGTTGATACATGTATCTGGGGACCGAGGTGCAACTTTAACTGTTGGCAAAAAAAAATCTATAGATTAGAAAAAGAAGTAATAATATACCCACAAATAGACACACATACCCACATACCTAAGATCCAAAGGAAAGGAAAGCAGGCTTAAGGGAAATCAGAATTCTTCTCTCTATTCCCTTTTTAGTTACTTTTAGTAAGAACCAGTATGTAAATATTCTGAATTTATCTGATGCCAGGAGGTTTTTGGTTTCTGATTTCAGAAAAGATCATATGATTTCAAGAAAGAAGGAGTCTCTGAGATAATGTAGTTCATTTGAGAGATGAGCAACTGAGGTCCAGAGTGGGAAACAATTTTTCCAAGCTCACAAAGGTAAAGAGTATATTTGAATTTGGACATAGGTCCTCTGATTGTAAACCCAATGCTCTTTTCACTACATCACATTATAATAAGAAGAAAAAAGATGAAGGAATATAATCATTTATATATACATATATATATGTATATATATATTGGTATGGCCAATGGATATTTCATAAGTAAACAAAATTTATTAGGTCTCATGACTTTTTCAGACAATAGACTGTTTTGAGTGGGTGATTTTGTTTTAGTAAATTTACTGATCTTTATATCTAAGAAAGGTCTAATAATACCTTTTACATATTAAGTACATAATAGATGTTAATTTTAAATAAAATACTTCAAGAAGCTGAAGAATTTTTTTCTACAGAGCTTCAGAGAAAAAAAGCATTTGTCAACAATAATTTGCTTTCAAATCAAAAGCTACACACTAACACTCAAAGCTTTCATGTGATGTTAGTGCAAATCACTGATTGCCTTCATTGTTCTGCCATATACCATATGTATGCATAATATACGTGTATAAAAACTATAATTTGAGATTTGTTTAAGAAATGACTTGTCAAACTATTTAATTAGGATAATTTAATGATCAAGTTGTCTTCAAAGGAACAGCTAGGTAGCTCAGTGGATAGAAAGCCAACCCTAAAATCAGGAAGATGAGTCTTCCTGAATCCAAACCTCATCTCAGGCACTAACTTGCTAGGCAAGTCATTTAACCCTTTTTGTCTCAGTTATTCATCTGTAAAATGAGCTAGAGAAGAAAAAGGCAAATCATTCCAGTATCTTTTCCAAGAAAACTGCAAACAGAATCACGAAGCCAGACATGCTGACTGACTGAACAACAATAACAAAATGTCTTCAACTAACTGGAAAAGACCCTGGAAGGTAATTTTTAAAACAACTTCCAAATTGAATTATTTTTCATTCTTCGTGACATGAAAACAGATTGCTAATCTTATAATTCAATTGTCTTTGTGTTTTGGGAAAAACCAGGTGCAGTAAAAGAAAGCAGAGGACAGCTGCTCTTTAGTTTGACAGATGGGACTCCTGGGGCTAAGTTGCCATAAAAATAACCTTTTGATGTTCATGCTCTGATAAAAACCAACAGTCCTAATGACAAAAACTGATGTGGCATTGATGGTAATTTAATTCATATTTCATGTTTTTTTCTTAAACAGAACATCCTACTGGCAGCATTTATATGTACTATGCTTAATGCATTTTAGACATATGACCTATAATACAACTTAACAAAAATAAAGGTGGACTTAGGCTCAGAGACAATGCATTCTTAATAGACAAGCACTACCACATCAGCATTAACTGATAATTCTTTGGGGGCCAGAATGATTACCATCCAGAAAATAAGCAGATGTAGAATCTTAAATGTATATAATAAATAGGCAGGTAAATAGACATAGATATTTAACTAAATTTCTGTGCTCACCAAAAAAAGAACACTATTTATAGGAAGACTAAAAATCTCAAACATCCACACTTTACATAGTTTCTAATATAAAAAAAGATGGAAAAATTTGCTAGTTATCTGATCGATCAGTTAATAAACATTACATGCCTACCATATGCTACACACCATGCTAAGTGCTAGAAATGCAAAAAGAAGCCCTCAAGGAGTTCACAATCTAATGAAAAGTAAAAAATATCATCAGTTATTAGTTTTGAAGAGTCTGCGACAAAGCTAGACTGAAAAATACAAGCAGAATGGCTGAATTCCACTATAATTTTATTATTAGCCTCTCACCAGATGGATATTCCTTTCCATCATCTTCTTTATCTTCTTTAGAATATTCTGTTTCTCTACTGTCATCCAAGGGAGTTGACAACAGGTTACCCTCTTCATCAGTATGAATATTCTGTTCATCTACAACTATAAATAAGAACAAGACAAATTTAATATTTCTAAAGACAAAAATGATTGTAAGAATAGAAAAAAGGTGAAAAAATCATTTCCTTTTTCTTTCTAGAAATTTTAAGGGAAAGGAAATACTCATCCAATAATGGCAGATAACTGAATAATTACAGAATGAGTTTTGGATACTGTTATCACTATACTCTTTCAGAGATAGAGTGACATAGTAGAAAGAAAGATAGCCTTGGAGGTGGCAAGACCTAGAATCAGGATTAATCCTTTAAAAAAATATCTTACAACCTTCTAAGTCTGTAAAAAAACTTTCTATGTTGACAACATTTTAGTGCAAGGAATTAAAGAATTAATTGGTACAATTCTACTTTGACAGAAATTTCCTCATTGAGTTTCTTATACCCATTAAATTCCCAGGTCTGATTTTTTTTTAAATGGGCAAATCATTAATGTAGCTAAGATTCTAAGAAAAAACATAATCATTTAACCAAAATTTTATATTCATCTAAAATATTGAATTTATAGGGAAAAATAAAATGCTTATACCCTCTCAAATTATACTAAAGAAATAGAAAAATTTGTTCAAATCTTAGCTCAAAAAGACCATGTTAATTGAAGATACTAATACTGAACTGTACTAAACTTTTTGCTACTGAAACAGCATATTTTTATTTATTAAGAACTCAAAAATGACCAATAAAATCAAGTTCAAATTTAAAAGCTTAAAATTGAGAGTAATAACTTGTAGGTAAATATTCAGAAATAAGATTATTGCCCCATTGAGATCAACATTTCAAGGAATTCATTTTAAAAACTGCTTTGCAAGTATTCAGAATGGCACTAATAAAATTTCATTTACTAAGGGATTAAGAAAAATCATATACAAATTTTATTTTACTGGTTCCAAGTTCAATTTAGCTCATAAAATAAGGTTATTGAAAAGATGCCAGGCTGACTCAAAAGATGAACACTATTTATATGATTGTGAATGTATAACAAACATACTAGATTGCTTGTCATCTGGGGAGGGAAGGAAGAGGAAAAGAAGGATAGAATTTGGAACTCAAAACTTTTTTAAAATGTTAAAAATTATTTTAACATGTAATTTAGGAATAAAAACATTATTATTATTATTTAAAAGATGGAAACTATGATGCCACCTGGAAGAGAGAATAGATGCTTCATGACCTTGACTTTGCTCATGTGTACCTTTTTCAGCCTGTTCGATAATTTGCCTCACTGCTTTCTTCAAACTGTTTGCTCTCAACATTAATTCCTTTGGCTTGAAAGTTTTCTGTGCTGGAGCCTTTGGGGCACCTTCCAGGATTCGTCCCTTGCTTTCAGATAAGGATTCTTCACTTGAAAAGTCCACAGATTCTCCTTCAACATTGGGAGTACTGTGATGTTTGAATACTGGGACCGTCTGGGCTTCTGCATGTAAAGTCTGCAGTAGTTGGTCAAGTTTCTCATTTAATATTGCACACTGGGGGAAAAATGAGCAAAAGGGATATAAATTAAAAGGAGAGAAATGAGTGGAAGGAGGAAAAATCACAAGACAAAGAGACTTGAGAGGTTAAGGAATTTAACCACAAAAGAGGAACCTATAGACTATAAATGGGTGTCTGTATGAACAGCTTCAATGATCAGTTTGCATATGTGTGTGTATGCATTTTGGGTCAGAAAGCATCTTATTGTTTTGATGAGGTAGAATTGGAGTTACCATTTCTATGATTTCTTTAGGATGGGGAACTCTGTGTGAAGAAACTTCCTATAATCAATAAAGGTCAACTCTATATCTGTAGTTTAGTCTTAGAGAATTCCCTAGAGCAAAGACTCTTAATGGCTGTATATCTCTGGGAACATCATTTAACTTTTCTCAGTCTCAGTTTATTTATCTATACGATGGGATAACAATAGCACCTACCTGACAAGATTATTTTGAGGACTGACTATGATAATATATGTTTTAAAAACTCTGCAAATCTTAATGCTTTTATTATTGTTAGGATTTGTCTACCATTAGTATATGTCAGACATAAGACTTGAATCCAGGAAATCTCAACTCAAAGGCTGGCAGTATCTACTTTGTCTCATTGCTTCTCATTATGTTAGGAAAAGATGATCTGATTACACACATATTAAGTAAATCCAAATAAATAATTTGATCTGTGTTTATAATTTTATAATTGTACTAATGAAACATGGTATATATGTGCACAATCCTATTACTTTTAAATTTTTTTAGCTTTCAAGAAACTATCCAAAATCTATGATTAAAATATTCTAAACTTTTTGTCCAATTAAAGACCAATTTCTTAAAAACAGTATAGTAAATATCTTTCAAATCTAATTTTTTAAATTTAAATCTCTAATCAAAATTTAGTATGTATTTAATGAATTATATTTTAAATAATATCCAGCTACCTGAATCTGTCATCATTTAGACAATCATAAATGGAAGCTCTTTTCATTAAAAGTAAACTAACTCGTCATTGGAATTTCCTTCTGTGAAAGAGTTTGCATTTGCTTTCTATCTTGCTGAATAAGAATTCAACAGAAGAAAATGAGAAGCAAGGCAAAGCAAATGGTATCCATATATTCTGTTGCTACTGTTGGCTTTTTTAGGGAATAAATGTTTTACTCTCATATTAATTCTTCCCTCTTGGAATAATATCTGTATCCTACTCCTCCATCTCCTGTACTTGACTGAAATGTTAAGCAGAATGTCATAGTAGAAACTGTAAAGGTGATGGCATAAAAAGCTATTTTCATGAAATCTAAACGAAATAGGAAAAAAAGAAAAGTAAGTAGAAATTGGAAGTCATTTAATGGGAAGTATGTTAACAGTGATAGACTTAGTACCAATTTTTTTTTTTTGGAGATAAGATATCACAGTGTAGTAGAATTGACAGAGGTACTCTAAGTCAGGAAGACCAGCAAGTCTCAAATCCTGCCTCTGATACCTGTTAAGCTACATGATCAAGAACAAATCACTTAATCTCTACCAAATACCACCTGTAGGAACAGTAATACCTGTAGCATCTATCTCATAAAGTAGTGAGGAACAGATGAGATTGTGTAAAGAAAATATCAATTATTATTTCCATTGTTGGTAACCTGAAGGTAAGTAAGAGTGGTGCTAACAGTGAGATACTTCCATTCTCTCTTCTACTTTTCCTTATAACAATCTCTTAAGGAAATGGAGCTGGAAAAGGCTATTCCTTTCCAAACACCATTTATCCTGGTTTTACTAAGTATGGCAACTAAATTCAAATTGAGAGATGTTCACTAAGGGTCTTGGGGGTTTGTGTTGACTTCAGTCTTATTCAAGAGCATAAAGATGGAGGTGAATAGGGAAACGTGTTTATGCAAGAATTGAAACCTGGAGAAAAATTACAAACCACACAGATTAGGAAATGATGGAACATGTACCAAAAGAAAATCCAACCTGCAAAAATGTACCTAGAAGAAGAAAACTATTTTCCTCCCTCCATTTTATCCTCACTTAATACCTTTCCAACTGACAACTGTCATGGACTTTCCCCTTCTATAATGCAAGTAAATTGAAGTGGACTGATTTTCATTTTAGACAATTTTAAAGAATCTACATATTTTTCATAGTTAAGTAATGAAGATGAATTTAAATATAAACCTTAATAAGCTTAATAAATAAAACTACTTATATTCAACATCAGATTCCTTTTTCTTTATGTATGAAACATTTTGGCAGAGAAATAAATGTTTGATAATCTGTACCGTGGAGTATAGATTAATTTCAAAGGGATTGTTCTGGGCTTGTAATTTCAAAGATGTAAAGAACTTGTAGTGAGAAACTTTTTCCACTGCAGATCTAAACCTGGTCTATGGCAATAGTCTTAGAGATGAGCCTAAGGCATGAAGCAAGAGTTTATTATCAAGAGTCACACAACTGGTTGGTATCAAAATTAAGATGTACCCCAAGTCTCCTTGTCTATGATGTTACCTCTCCATCTGCCATGTAATGCTGCCTTACAAGCCATCAATAAATCATAGATGAGATTTACCTAATCTATGATGTGGCAGATAGAAATGGAACTTAGATTCAGGATGATCTAGGTCCAAATTCTACTTGTTCAGGGCAAATCACTTAATCTCTCAGTGGTCCAGACAACTCACGTCTGAAAGCTTCAGTACTGGTTCATATCTAAATTAGTGGAGAGATTTTCCTCAACAAGAGTTCTTAGATTCAAACAGAAAGAAGGTAGATGAATGGAGAAGCCCCCACAGTTATGATCAGAAAGGTTTTCTTACTTTAATGGCCATGGCATCTGCTACATCACTGTTTTCTTCTGTTCTTTCATACGTCTTCCCTACTTTGGCAACGAAGTCCTTAACAGTCTGACATAAAATCCTTTGAAGAAAAACGAGTGAAGTCAGCATTATTACATACATATTACAAAGAAACATCACCAAAAAGTGCTATTAAATTCCTTTACTGAATTTAAATTCAAAAGTTGCTTGACAAACTCAAGTAATTTTATATGAAAAACATATGAATGAAAGCAACATTTTAAAATTTCATTGTTACATTAAAGTGAGAAAAAATTTAAAGCCCACAAGTATTTAATTATATTAATTACATAAATAAAAGAGTATGTTCCCAGATGCCCCTCTTCTTTCTCAGATATCTGAATGGTTTCTAAGACTATTTGCAAAGTTGGAAAAGTGCAATAGTTAATGCTAATATGATTTTGTTATTTATTTAGGTATATAGAAGAGAAATAATACTCTTTCCTAAATGTAAAAGTGAAAAGTCTCCCCTCTCATGTTTCTTCCTCCCTCTTTCCTATTTTTTACCTCTAAATTAAAGAGCATTAGACTTAGAATATCATATACTTCCTATATGATTTTGAACAAATGACTTTACTTCTTAACTTAAAAAATGAAGAGGTTCCACTACATGACCTTGGAAGTTTCAATCCAAGAATCTATCCTAAATTTTTCAAAGGAGATATCACATAGTCTAACTCAGCTGAAAGATAAATTATCAGTTCTTATGTATCATGGATTGAGAGCTGGAACGAACTTTAAAGGTCATCTCAACCAATTCCCTCATTTTATGAATACGAATACTGAGACCCATAGAGGTTGAATGACTTGGTCTGACTTTAATATCATCATCTACCTTGCCTTCTCATTCATTCCATTACTTCAAGTCTGTTGCCAACTCCTCTTCTATATGTTCCCTTCTCTCTACCAGAACTGCCACTACCCTGATAGAGACCTTCATCACCTCCTCCCTGGAAAAGTGCAAGAGCCTTAATTCTTTCCTCATTCCAATCCATTTTCACTTAGTTAAAAAAGTTATCATCCTAAAGCATAAATCTAACAAATGTCACCCCTCTGGTTCTCTGTTATCTGGGTTTTCTGGTGTTTAAAACCCATCATAATCTGGTCCTTCCTACTTTACATTCTCCTTACATTTTACTCTTCCATGCATTTTTACTGGCTGTCCCTCATTCTAAATC
>JAJPUD010010439.1:0-36554 GCA_023553655.1 Myrmecobius fasciatus
GAATATCTGATTCCAGGCCCTTCGATCCTTCAAAGTAGAAGCTGCTAGGTCCTGTGTGATCCTAATTGTAGCTCCCCGATATTTAAATTGTTTCTTTCTGGCTTCTTGTAATATCTTTTCCTTGGTATGATAGTTCTGGAATTTAGCCACGATATTTCTGGGGGACTTAATTTTTGGGTTTCTTTCAGGAGGTGATCGGTGGATTGTTTCAAGGAGTATTTTGCCTTCTGGGTGTAAAATATCAGGGCAGTTTTCTTTTATGATTTCCTGGAATATAGTGTCCAGGTTCTTTTTTTCATCATGGCTTTCAGGAAGCCCTATAATCCTTAGATTGTCTCTCCTAGATCTATTTTCCAGGTCAGTTGTTTTTCCTAGGAGATATTTCATGTTTTTCTCTATCTTTTCATTTTTTTGTTTTTGTTCAACTGATTCTTGAAGTCTTGATGAGTCATTCATTTCCAATTGTTCGATTCTAATTTTTAATGTCTTATTTTCTTCAGTTACTGTTTTTAGTTCCTTTTGCAATTGACCAATTACATTTTTTTGTTCATCGCATTCTTTTTCCATTTTTTCTATTTTATTTTGCAGTGATCTCATTTCATTTCCCCATGTTTCTTCTAACTCTCTTTTAAGATTTTTTATGCAATCTTCAAAGAGAGCCTTGTGACATGGAGACCAATTTATGTCTCTCTTTGGGGCTTTTTCTGGAGTTGCTTTACCTTTAGGGGCCTCAGGATTTGAGGTCTGTTCTTCCCTCTCTCCATAAAAGTTGTCTATGGTGAGAGCTCTTTTTGGTTTTTTATTCATTTTTTTAAAGGTGTGAGGTCTGTTTAGGGCAAAGGTTGGACAGCTGCTTTAATTTGCCCTGGGGCAGTTCTGCTGATTGAGTTATTTCAGGAACTGGGCAGTTCTGCTGATTGAATTATGTCAGGGGCTGGGCAGCTCCGCTGATTGAATTATTTCTGGTGCTTATCAGACCTGTTGTTTGATTGATTGCTTTAAGGTGCTGTGTAATGGCAGCTAGTTACGATGCTCATCAGGGGTTCAGTGGTTCACAATCTATCCCCCTCAAAAGGCAGACCCTCCAAACCACCTGCCCACAATCAGAACAAATTGTTCCAAGAGGTTCGCAGAAGACTCCCAGGTGTGTGAAAAGCACAACGCTCCCACTCCTCTTCTGACTCCTGTTCCAGCTCCCTGCTCCAGCTCCCTGCCCCGGTCTCCCTGTGCTGCAGTCTGGGTTCAGCAGGCCACCCCCTGCCCCATTAAAACAGACCTGTTTTGAGGTTCCTCCAGAGTATCTTCTTCTAGAATCGTGTTGCTCTCCAGATATTGTGGATTTTTTTGCTTCAGAATCAGTCTAGAGGCTTCATATTTTGTTGGTTTGAGGGGAGGTTAGAGGAGGTTACAGAGAATCCTGTCTGATCTCCGCCACCATGGCTCCACCCCCGGAAGGAAAACCAGAACTGGAACTCTTAATTGAAAACCAGATAGATAACTTTGACTATATCAAGTTAAAAAGTCTTTGTACAAACAAAATCAATGCAGACAAGATTAGGAGGGAAGTAATAAACTGGGAAATCATCTTTACATTCAAGGGTTCTGATAAAGGTCTCATCTCTAAAATATATAGAGAATTGTCTCATATTTATAAAAATTCAAGCCATTCTCCAATCAATAAATGGTCAAAGGATATGAACAGACAATTTTCAGAGGATGAAATAAAAACTATTTATAGTCATATGAAAAGGTGCTCCAAATCACTGTTGATGAGAGAAATGCAAATCAAGACAACCCTGAGGTACCACTTCACACCTGTCAGATTGGCTAAAATGACAGGAAAAGTTAATGATGAATGTTGGAGGGGTTGTGGGAGGGCTGGGACACTGATGCATTGTTGGTGGAGCTTTGAACGGATACAGCCATTCTGGAGAACAATTTGGAGCTATGCTCAAAAAGTTATCAAACTGTGCATACCCTTTGACCCAGCAGCATTTCTATTGGGCTTATATCCCAAAGAAATCATAAAGAAAGGAAAAGGCCCCACATGTGCAAGAATGTTTGTGGCAGCCCTTTTTGTAGTGGCTAGAAACTGGAAATTGAATAGATGCCCTTCAATTGGAGAATGGCTGAATAAATTATGGTATATGAATATTATGGAATATTATTGTTCTGTAAGAAATGACCAGCAAGATGATTTCAGAGAGACCTGGAGAGACTTACGTGAACTGATGCTGAGTGAAATGAGCAGAACCAGGAGATCATTATACACGGCAACAACAGTACTATATGACGATTAATTCTGATGGACATGGCTCTCTTCAACAATGATATGTTTCAAACCACCTCCAATTGTTCACTGAAGAAAGCCATATACACCCAGAGAGAGGGATGCGAAATGTGGACCACAACATAACATTCTCATACTCCTTGATTGATGTTTGCTTACATTGTGTTTCCTTTATCTGATATATCATTTGTGTAGATAAGATTTTTCTTGCACAACAATGATAAGTTTGGAAATATGTATACATATATTCGATTTGCCAATATTTTAACATAATTAACATGTAGTGGATATCCTGCCATCTAGGGGAGGGGTGGGGAAGTTGGGGGGAAAAATTTCTAACGGAAAGCTATGTAAGTGTTATTGTTGAAGAATTACCCACACATATGTTATGCAAATAAAATAAAATTAAATTTCCTCACTTATAAAATGGAAATAATAACGTTTAGACTAACTACAATTTCAGAAGATTGTCCAGCTTGCTCCTTTCATTCTTTCCCATTGGTGTACTAACATTCTCTTGTTTCTTCCATTCTAAAATATAACAAAGCAAAGAAGAGAAAAACTCTTGAATCTACAATTACTGGTGTTACTGGAATTTGAATCTCATCCCCTTCTTGATTAAATTCTTTGATAAAGTCATCCACAATCAATAATTTAATTTCTTTTTTTTCTCATTTGATACTACAACCTTATTATTCAATGAAAATTGTTCTATTTGATGTTACCAATAATCTTTCTTGTTCCCTCTGAATCTTTTGCTATTGTTCATTACCCTCTTCTCCCAGGTATTCTTTTTTTACTTAGGTTTATTTTTGGTCGGGAGTACTTATTAGTTTTGTCAGGTTTTGTCTGCTCTTCCTCTTGCCTGCTTGTCTAACTGTTTCCTTTCAGTCGTTTTTTTTGGTTCTTCATCAAAGTCATTCCACTTAATTATGGGCGTCCATAGTTCTGTGCTAGGTTCCTTTCTCTTCTTCCTCTATTCTATACCAGTTGGGATCTTATCTTGTGTTCAATTGAATGAAATATCTTACTGTTCTTAATTTTATATGTATTCTTCTCTCCTTTGCCCAGTTAAGATCAGAGTGAGGTTGTTGTTCCCTGCATCATTCTCTCTTCATTTGCATAGATGACTATTTATATTCCCTGATTATGTGAGATAATTTCTCCTAATGTTCATTCTGTCCTTGATAGAGCATTGCTTTCCCCCCTCTATTTCTATTTTTCTCTTAAAATCATCAACAAATAGCAAGATATTTCCCAAGTTTGGGGAAAGATATATCCTCTATGACTCATTATAGAGCTTGTAGAAGACATATCTAATGTTTCCTTACACTAGACAATAAGCATTCTACCTTTCTATTTTCCTTTATTATTATTTGTTCTTATTCACTTTTTATGTTTTTATTAACTTGTGCTTGATATTCAATATTTCAAAACAGCTTATGGTCTTTTCACAGGAGTACTTGGAAGTCATCTATTTTATTAGCGATAACTCTTTTTTTTTTTTTTTTTTTTTTGCTTCTAGTACCAACCCACTTTTTCTTGGCTGTAGCCCTAAAACTTTTGCCTTTTGGAATGCATTGCAATCTGTCCAGTTTTTTATAGTAGCAATTGGAAACTCATAGGTAGTTCTGACTATTATTCCTTGGTGCTTAAATTCATGCTTCATTTTTCCTTGCAGTATTTTTTTTTCTTTTTTGGTCATGTGTCTTTTTTTAGATGCTAAATACTTATCTTTGGATGTAGAATTTAGATTTTTTTAATCACATTCCAAGCCACTATAGGACTAAAAGATGAAGAAAATAACCTAATAAATGTTTATCAGACACATTGTGACACTGTCTAGACATTTTTATTTTGGGTAAATAAAAATGGAAAATGTCATAGTAACTGCCCTCAATGAGTTTAAAATTTTATAGGCCATTTGCTTTTTTTCCTTGCTTTTCTTTTCTTTGTCTATGAAATTCTTCATTTATCAGGTCAACTGCATTCTAAAAGGAATATTCATTATGATGCTAAGAATAGTTTATAATATTGCGCATAGAATAATGTGCAGTCTGAGATTAAAACAGATTAGGATAAATATATCCACTTTTTTCTTTGTAGTTCTTAAATATCTTATAAAGTATTCTGCATATTCTAGATCAGGGCTTCTTTAAATTTTTCCACTTGCAATCTTTGTTCACCTGAGAAATGTTTACATGACCCTAGGTATATAGGTATAAAAGAGGTATATAAATCAAATATCTACTGATAATAAATCATAACTTTATGACTCCTACATTTGGTTATGAAACCCTATCTACAATTTAAGAAGCTGAGTTCTAGATGAATAGATACCCTATATTTAGACATCAACACATACATGCTAGTTATGTCTAATATGGTATATAAAGGAAGTACTGGCAGCCTTTCCTAGCTAAGCAACCATAAGCAAATCAGTTAACTTCTCTGAGCTCATAGGCTCATTAGGTTTGTCATGAGACTGACAATGACAAAATGAATATCCACTCCTTCAGTTTTATTTTCAACCTGCTGGTAACAGGAATTGACAACAAAAATTAAGAAGTGTTTAACTTTTCTTGCTGCCAATAGGTTCCTTATCTTAATCCTCTTAATCATTTCCCAAATTTAATTCTAACCTCTTTCTACAAATCCCACCAATGTCAAAGTGGCTAAATGTTGGTATGATGAATTAGAACTGGGCATTTTGACATATGTTTTGCGGATGATTTATTTTTAAACTTTGAATAAATTGTCATGATTAAATACACAGGGTTAGAATTTCAACAATACCACTATTTAAAATCATCAGCATCAGTAGAATTTTCTTCCTGGGAGCTCTTCATGCAAATGAAGTCATAGAATATCCCTCATTTCCCCCTGCCCCAATAAAAATACACATAAGATGCATCACAATGTCCATTAAACTTATACGAGGCTGAAGCTAATTCATAAACTAAGTGGTAAAAGATATATTATGATCCTAAGTAAATATATTTTAAATTCCTATCTTTGTGAAAGAACAAAGTTCCTTCAGTTAATTGAACTGATTCTTATTTTCTACAATGACATAAACAGGTACATTGTTGAAATAGTGATCTAACTTTGAAAATTTAAATTATCTTCCTAACTGATCTCCCCACCTAAAACTTTGCTCAATTTATCCTACATAGATATCAATGCAATTTTGTAAAATCTGACTACAATACTGTCCTACTCAATAAATTTCAGGTTTTCTCTAATGCCTCTAGGATGAAATAGCAACACTACTATTAGACATTTAAGAATCTTCAATACCTAACACTACTTCTTTTCATCCTTATTATGCATTTTTATCCTTGTCTAACTCCACAGATTTGTCAAATTTGCCTTCTTGCTTTTTCTCACAAAAGGTACTTCATTTCCCACCTTCATGCCTTTGAACGGGATGCTCCTCATGCTTGTACAATGCACTCATTTTTCACCTCTGATTCTTGAAATTATTGGTTTCTTTCAAGACTGCTTTGAGTCATCATTCTCATGAAGGCTTTCCAAATATCTCTTCCTTTACCCTCAAAAACACTGACATTGCATTGTGTATATGTGTTTATGTATGCATATTGGTATATGTGTGTGCATATATATATATACATACTGACATACACATTATCTCATTTATTCTAATTCTGTCTAATTCTATCACTAGAATTAGAATTAATAATTCTAATTGAGGACATGGAACCTTTTAGTTTTTGTTATTCCATTCCTTGAACTTGTCATAGTGTTTGACCAAAGTAGGTGCTTAATACATGCTTATAGAGTAATTAAAAAGGTTAAAAAATGAGTAGACAGGGAAACTCAGGATTTTCCTGAAACATACCTTAAATGCTGAAGTCACTTTTAATTTGGATTGCCAACAGCATAAACTGTGTTTCCCCAGAACTCACTGTGTAAAATTCTGCATCTGGAATTTTATTTTTAACTTTTCTTTCCCCCTGTTTTATCTCAGAACTAAAAGAAATACACCTGGAAACACAATGAAAACAATTGAGCTATTTTGTTGTTGTTTTAATACTCTTTCACATTCAAGTAATGCAAATGTCTTCCACTTATATTAATTTCTGTTAAAGAACTATTCAAACCAGCACAGTAGTTATTGAAAAATAGTGAAAGAAATACACCATCAATCAAAATTACAAGTTTCGTGCAGCCTTATTTTTTCTGTGAATTATACTTAGACATTTTCTTTGTCATCCATGCTAATTTATGTAGAAATAGGGCAGTATATTAAATAGATTGAATAACAATAACTACTTGTATGAATAGATGAATAATAGGTGGGAAAGAGTTAATAATGAAATCAATTGGTCAAAGTCACAAATTAGGTATCAGATCCAGGAAATTAGGAGGAAAAAAGTATTGCCTACCACCTTTCATCACACACCCTTACAATCTAGTGAGGACAAACCAGATGTTGGTTTGGATGGTACCAACATTTTAACATAGTTCAACTTACTATGTTGGATGGATTTTTTTCTTAAATGTCTTATAATGGGTTTTGTTTTGTTTTGTTTTGTTTTTGTTTTTTTGCACTCAGATGTCCTATCACTCTATGAGAGTAAACTTGGATTTTCCTTCTTCCTTCCTCCCTTCCTCAATTTCTTCTTCCTTCCCCCTCTCTCCTCCTTCTTTCCTTCCTTCCTCCCTCTCTCTCTTCCTTCCTTCCTTCCTTCTTTCCTTTCTTCCTTCCTCTTTTCCTCTATCCCTTCTTTTTTTCTTTCTCTTTCTTTTTTCTTTTTTTCTTCATTCTACTTCCATTCCTTTCTTTCCATCTCTTCTCTTTCCTTTATTTTTTATCTTCTTTCTTTTTTTCTAAATCTCTCTTCTATCTCATCCAGACTAATGACCGCAGATCAGCCTAATGCCATGACTGCTTAGTACAGGAGCTCTGATCCTCAAATTAGTCCCTTTCTATACATCTTAGAACCCCTGAATTCTAATCCATTCCATTCATTCCTAGGATTCACAATACTGCCATTGGGATTAGTACAGAAATTCTTTTGGCTTCACTCTTATCAGAACTCATGTAGACAGCTAAGTGGAATAATAAATAGATTCTGGATCTGAGTAAGGAAGATCCA
The DNA here is from genome assembly GCA_023553655.1 of Myrmecobius fasciatus. NCBI lineage: Eukaryota > Metazoa > Chordata > Mammalia > Dasyuromorphia > Myrmecobiidae > Myrmecobius > Myrmecobius fasciatus. The sequence goes on from JAJPUD010010439.1 coordinate 7,414, forward strand.
TTTTTTTTCTGAGTGTGATCCTGGACAAGTCACTTAACCCCATTTGCCTCAGTTTTCTCATTTGTAAAATAAGTTGGAAAAGAAAATGGCAAACCACTTCACTTTGCCAATAAAATCCCAAATGGCATCAGGCATAATTAAAATGACTGAAAAACACCAATAATAGCTCAAAACTCCTGAGTTCAAGTACTTATACTAACATCTCATTTTTCTTTTACTGTCAAGAAATGAGATATTCAAGGTAAGACTATCTCAGTCTCTGCTTTAGCAAAGATATTAGGCATGCATTGCCACATATGACAACTCTGAATTTTAAAAAGGCATACCAGCTATCCTGGAAGTTCCTAATGAATTTGTCAAAGTTTTAAATACATTTCCATGGTTGGAAATTGTGCCTATTCAAAGACTAAGCTGACTAGTCTTATAAAGGTTCATCATCAAAAATTTGGTCACTGTTATTATATTTTGGTCATGACAATTCATGGTGATGATATATATCAGGATTCATAAGTTCAATCTATATGAGAAAAATTGAATCCACAGAGAAAAGAAATCCCAGATCACAGGATTTTAGGCTGATAAATGTGGTCAATAAGAATTTATCAAATGTCTTTTGAATGCCAAGCATTGGACTAAATTCTAAAGATACAAAGAAAAGGAAAAAGGAAAGCTCTTTACCTCAAAGAGCTCACAATGTAATGAAAGAGAAAACAATCAAATAAATATGTACCTAGAATATGAAATAGAATAGAGTACCTACATATGGGATGAATTGGTAATAATTAACAGAAGGCACTAGTATTTTGAATATTGGGAAATTTAGAATTGGAAAGGATCTCAAGGATCATCCATGCCAACCTCCTTATTTGATAGTTGAAGAATTCATATATCCCCCTTAAAGAAGAGGGATATACTTCCCATCATCACCCAGGACGTAAGTAGTACAATCTGAATTGGAACCTCTGAATCAAAATTGCATGGCAATACACTATCCTCTTTAAAATTATTTGAAAGAGTAATAGAATTGGGTGAACCAAGATGCCAGGCAAATTGGCTCACCAGTCTATGTCAAAGGGAGAAGTTGAATCCAGGTCTTCCTACCTGTGAAACCAGTTCTCTACCTACTACAGTCAGTGTGCCTGACTGTGTGTTCATAAATATGTAAATTAAAATACAGCAATTTGCTAAATAAGTTACTAGATGAGAATCCAAAGAATTAAAAAAAATCATTAAATAAAAGATAAGGATATTTTTTACCTTTGCTTTGCTTTCATTTACTATGATATACCTAGTTATAATTATAAAGTAGCCAACAAATATGATTATTATAAAAATAATTTTTATACTTACTCGCTTCAGAGCATGATATATTATCTTGATTTATCTATATAGCAAGGAATCCTAAATCATTTTCTAGTCTCTGAACACAACAAATATGAATCAGATTTAGCAACATAAACTCAAGCCAAATATATTTGTACTTATACTAACATCTCATTTTTCTTTTACTGCTAAGAAATGAGATATTCAAGGTAAGTGAATTTTCCAGATATCTAAAGCTTAATTTAAAAAAAATGTAATTTAAAAAAATTAACAGTTTAGATTGTTTCTTTGGATATGTTTCAATCTTTTCAGGTTTCAGTTATCTTATTTTCAAAATATAAATAAATTGGATAAAGTCAGGAGTTCACAAACAATAAGAAATAGCCACAGATCTTAAAAAAAGGTATGTCTGGTAGGTTTTTATCCCAATGGCACTACCATTGTAATAGGCTGTGTCCACTTTCCCTCTGACCTATATTCTTTGCTGTAGTTGACAAATAAAAGTGAATATAAACAGTAGTGACACCTTTTCCTCTATATTTTCTTGGATTTCACTGAGCATTCTCCTTCACTTCATCTTACTTTTCTCTCAAATAACTTGGCTACAAAAGTTAGAGGAAATGGGGGGAAAGTTCTCTACACAAATACCTCTTGTCATTAATATTAAGTGTATTCTTGGGCACCAAATAATTGCGTGATTAGAAAACCTTGTAAAATGGAATATACTTTTCTGTCTTTAGAAAATAAATTATACTGAGTATTGTTTTAGCCTGTTTCATCATAGTAAATCAGTTATTGTCAGACCTTCAAGAGCTAATAGAGATAAAATGATATAGGAGAGGAAAGGGAAACGAAAAAGCATTTATTCAGGGCTTATTATATGCCAGGAATGGTGCTAAGTGTTTTATAAATATTATTTCATTTAGTCCTCACAACAACCATAAAAGGTACATAGTTTTATTAACTTCATTTTATGGTTGAAGAAACTGAGGTAAACAGGCTGAGTCATTTGCCCAGCGTGACACAATTATTAAGTGTCTGAAGCTAGATCTGAACTTGAATCTTTGGAACTTGGGGCATAGGGATCCTGCACCTAACTGTTTCTCTTAGCAGGCATTTCCACTGATTTTTCTCCTGACTGTTGTTCTGTTCTAGTTCTAGTATTCCCCAGTACCTTTAGAGGCCTCTGAAATGGATGTGATTAAAGAGTTGCATATTAAATGTTTTTACTGAGAGTCTAATTAGCATTTCTTCTCTCTGCTTTTTTATTGGTGATTCTTTTTCCTGGCCCTTCTCACAACTAGCAGTGTGTCTACCCTAACCATTCTTCTTATTTCTGACCACATAGCCATAAGGTGATTTTTGTTTGTTTATTTTATTTTTTTATTTTGTTCTGATTTGTAATTGTAAAGTAAGTAATCTATAATGATATTAATAGCTAAAGTTTGTGAGGGAAATGTATATAACTTTTTTCAGGTAGATAAGTTTAATAGTTCAGTTGATGGAGTCTGTGACCATGATAAAACATAAATTTTCAGGCATTCCTCTTCCCATTGATCTATCCACATAGTTTGAAAAAAGAGAGGCTTTTTACCAGAGAGACAGAACTGGGGTGGTAACTCAAATGTAAATTACATTTGAGAAAAAAGAGGGAAAAAGATTCAGGAAGAATGAGTAAGGACTGTAAGGAGGGAAGGAATATCCATCCTCATTGCTGTTTAAGCAATATTGAAGAGTTTTGCTAATGTAATATTTTCTACTACCTTAAAATGTTTATGTCTAAAAGAATGATGAAGGATAATGTGATAAAGAAAGCATCTCTTTGATATATTTTCCTTGAGAATAGTAACCATTCATATGGTACACTTTAAACTTTGATACCCATTTCAGCCTAAAGAAATGATGAAAGAACAAATTTATAGACATCTCAAAAGAGTGGTATAAGCAGATATAAAGTCAGAAGAACCAGGAGTACAATTTATTTAGCAACTACAGATACATAAAGGAAAACAACTTTAAAAGAGTTAAAAAATCTGATCAATGCAATAATCAATCATGATTCCAAAATATGATGCATTATTTTTCTTGCCTCTTGGCAGAAAAGTGATAGAGCAGAGAAGCAAAATAAGATGATGCACACTTTCAAAAAGTCAATGTATAGAATTATTTTGCTTCATTATTTATTTTAAGGCAGAGTACTATTTAATAGGGAAGAAGGTGTGTATGTGTGCGTGCACGTGCCCTAGTGACATTCCAATTAAAGGAGGCAAAAGAAAAACAGAAATACTTAAAATTTGCAGAAGAATGTTCAATAGAGTGTATAAACAAGCTTAGCAATGTTTGTATCATTAAATTTTTATATATTTTTTAAAAAGCTATAGATAATATAAATTGTTTTTACTGTGAACAGCTTGGAAAAGTCTGCGTACAAGTCTGCTTACTTCCTATATGTAGTAGGGAGAAGTATTAGGTCTTAAAACCATACCTGGTGGATCTCTAACCCAAATGGCACTATCATCATCTCCTTGTGTTCCTTTTCCCTCAATCCTTCATTATTCGCTACAGTAAACAACAGATTGCATGCCTATACAATCCTTTTTTGTTCTTTATATATAAAAAGTTTTTGTTAGGGATTTTCAAGTCCATAACGTAAAAATAATTAATAATTTAAGACAAAATATTTGAATGTCAGTATGTTCTCACTTAAGTTTTTTCTGGATATAGCTAGAAATGGTTTTGGAAAAATAAATGATTTTTTTTGTTTATCTACATGGCATAGAATTGATTTTTTAATTTAATGTCTAACTTCTAATTGGTAATTTCTTTCTTCTTCTTTTTTTTTTGCTGTGGCAATTGGGGTTAAGTGACTGTGGGATTTGTTACACAGCTAGGAAGTGTTAAGTGACTGAGACCAGACTTGAACCCAGGTCTTCCTGACTTCAGGGCTGGTGCTCTATTCACTGCACCATATAGCTGTCCCTAATTGGTAATTTCTTATAATTAGTAGATAAGTGCTAAGGAATACTTGACAGATAAATGGCACAGTAGAAAAAGATCTGGGCCTTGAATCAAGAAGACTCATTTTTCTGAGTTCAAAGCTGGCTTCAGCTGCTTACTAGATGTGTGATCCTGGAAAGGTCTTGTAAGGTTTTTTGCATCTTACTCCACATTTGTAAAATGAAGCTGGAGAAGAAAATGGCAATTCCTTGCAGTATCTTTGCCAAGAAAATCCCAAATGGATTCACAAAAAGGCAGACATGACTGAAACAATTCAACAATAGAACTAAAGATATGCCCAAGCACAGGGTTATATATCTAGAATCAGGATTTGAATATATAAAAGTCTATCTGCTCTTACAATTCATTCATTAATCATTTATTACCTAACAAGACAAAATACCTTCTTAAAGATTTTACAGTCTTTTAGATGCATGAATCAATCATCTAATGCTAAAGAGTAATGATTGTATTGTAATGAAAAATAGTTAAATATAATATAAAATGCATAAAGAGATATTATACAAATTTCCACAGTAGAATACAAATGTACACATTGTCTACATTTGGCTTTTAAGTAACACTCTATTATTACCACAACATTAAATATGAAAACTGGTTACACTAGGTGGCAATATGCTACAATTGTAGGTAGTAGGGTCATGATCTCTGAACTTGAATCTGTTTTTCTTTGTCTCAATGTTTGTGTTTTCTTCTGTTTTTCTGTCTTTATTCCTTATTACTTTATTCTCTCTTTCTGTTTATCCTTCCAACTCCCTAAAGAATTAAAATAAAATAAAAAAGCATCAAGGAATGATAGAATTGAGTGGAATCATGGAATTGAGTGTATGCTCCTGTTGCTCATCCTATATCACAAAATTATTTTTCCTTATAGATCCTGCAATTAATAGTCTATTCTATTGTAAATATCTGAATGTTTTTTCCAAATATAATAAAAACAAATTATAGGACATTTGAGAAGACTGGGATAGCTCTGAATCTATTTTTTTTAAATGAGTGATACTGTTCATTGATGAGAGGATGCATTTGAGATCAAATCCTACATTTGGTGGAAAGAGATCTTGAATATATTGCTTTTCTTAATGTTCAAGGAGCCTTGCTCAGTCCACCCAATCAATAACCTCATAGAAAAATCAGGGATTTCCAGTAGTTGTCCTCAAAAGTCCCTTCTATTACTAATGTTCTAGGAGTCTTGTATTTTAATTTCAGTTAAAATAGGACTAAAAAAGAAATGAGTCAGGGCATTAAGAGGCAAAATAAAGCCAAATTAACAATAATAAGATTATGCCATACCATTATGGAACATTATGCTTAATTTCCAATATTAGGTATATTTATCCATAGTTCAAATAAAACTAATTTTAAAGTAATTTAAGGAATGAAACCAGTATAACTAAATTTCAATTAGTAATAACAGTGCAAACTTAGTATTCTTGCTTAATACATATATGTAAATATATATGTTTGACTCACATGATTTACTCCTGATGTAATAATGTAGACCAGGACTAGTTGCAATGGAATTTTGACTTTATTCATAGAAACCATGTCCCTATTAATGTAGCTAAATGTTATGTGAACTTTTTTAGTTGGCAAACTTTGGATTTATTCTAAGCCTCAGGACCACCAACCCCATCCCACCCCACTCCAGAACTTTAGGGTAAATGGATTAGAGTCTCAGTCATATGAAGATCAACTGAAGGAACTAAGAATGTTTAGTCTGAAAAAGAGACATTCAGTGAAGCACATAATAGTTATCTTCATGTGTTTAAAAAGCATTTAATGTAAGAAAGATTATATTGTTGAAGAACCAATGATTAGAAATTTAAATGAGGCATATTAAAGCTTTGCTATGAAATGGAAAGTTAAAACCTAAAAACCTTCCTAAAATATTGAAACTGTTCAAAATCAAAATGCATTGTCTCAAGAGGTGGTATGTTCCCCTATAATATAGACTTTCAACAAGAGCTGGGCAAGTATTCCTCAAGGATGTTGAAGTTAACATTCCTTTCATTATGGGTAGAATATATAGTTACAAAAGTCTCAGTCTATTGATATTTTAAGATATGGTAGCATTGTATGGGAAACTCAGAATCCACATAAATTAATATTTCAGAAATGCTCAAATAAGTTTATTTTTATAACATTTACTTTAAAAGTCTTACATATTATAGGCACTTAAAGTTTGTTGAAAGTGAAGACAAATTTAATGCTTAAAATTAAAAAGGAAATTACAAATAGGTGCTGTTGCTGTTGGTTTTTCTAAACTTATAAAACTGAGGCTTAAAATAACATGTAGATTTCATTTAATCCATGGAAGACAATTAAAGATACATGAGTACTTGAAAGTACATTTTCTTTCTGAGAATACAGTTTTATTTTCAGGATATAATGGCCACATTATAACAATATACAGCTTAATGGCTTGACATAAACAAAACTAAAGAGAAAATTAAATTTCTCTCAAATTAGAATATGTCTTTGGATCTTTTGGTGAAGAAATACATGGAGAAAAGAAGAGCCATTCTATGAATCCATATTAAAGGTATACATAAACATAGTTAAGTGTAGTGATCTCTTAGAAATGAAGTATGATAAAGTATTGGTTATGAATAAACTGTACTTTTTAAAAAAGCACAAACTCCTAGAAGGAAACAGATCGAGGATTAAAATGATTTATCAAAGCTTCACACACACATTGAAAGCTCTTTAGTCTATATTTTTCATCTTGTGCCTAGCCAATCTGCCTCCGCAACTTCTATATGAATAGCTTAAAAGTTAATTTGTCTTAATTATTTATCTTACTCTTCTTTAATACTTGTATTATGCCTAGAGTTATATAAATGAAAACAAACAGAAGTTCAAAAGAAGTATACAAAGGTAATATGAAATCCAATCAATCTGAAACTTAGTAAGAAAGCTGTCATTTCCATATACCTTTTGTGCTCTTTTCAGAACTGAATTTACTTCTACTGTGAAGATGACTATGGCTTCAAATGCATGCAGGAGAGCTTTAATTAATCAAAATCTAGGAAACTTCCTTGAAAATTCAGGGAAATTTGATGTCATCCTGTAAAATCAAAAAAATTTATTGAATACCATTTTCTTTTTTATAAGAAAATTGACATAAGAAAGATCACTATGGAACTAGGATACTAATTACCAGAAGTTTTCTTCAGCCATACTAAGTCACAGAATGTCTCTCATTTAACAGTACTTGTTACATAATTTCATAGTACTTTTAAGGGATCAAGGAGGTAACTTCTTTGCGGAATTTCTTAAAACTAATTTTTCTATTAGTTACTGAATATAGACACCAAAGATTGTAGTTGTCATTTGAGTATATTCATTGGATAACTTCATTCTTTTCATGGTGATTTAATATTGCCAAGGCTTAGGAGGTGAGGGGATGCCTCCATTAAGCATAAAATTTCTCTATATTCCAATCCCTCAAAGTGACAGAAGTTTAATCCATAACACAAGCCAAGGGGACATTTTTAACTAAATTACAGTGAAAAGTCTTAGATGAAATGACATTCAATCTGTCACTGAGGAAGCAGTAGTAATTAAAGCTTGGCATGGACCCAGTGTATATAGCATAACAACATAGCAAGCATTTGCCTGCTGCCAATGTTTTATCTGTTGACAATGAGTCTGGTTTCAAAAGCCTGAAGACAGGTTTGAAAGGAGAATTCACAGAAAGCACTGAAATATAGCATCAGAAACAAGGAAACCAGTAAGTAAATTGTTCAGTGCCATCTTTTTCCTGCTTGAATTATATTCTCTGTTACCTGATGATAAGATTTTCCTTGAAGATAAAGACTTTGCACTTGACAAAGAAAAAAAAAATGCAACACTTATTTGTTGCAACTTTGTTATTGCAAATAAAGGTGAATATCACCACCCTACCAGCTTTATCATCTCCCCTCTGGAATATGGAGAGTGATGGAAATTTCAAACTTTATATAACATACTTACTGGCATTTCTCATGTCAAAATTAGCCTTCATTAAAGTAGAACTATGTTCATGGTAATTTTCTAAATATAATATTCCCACAGTGAGAAAATTTACATGACCTTTGATGGATTAATGTGTCATTCATGGAAAATATCATTCATTTTATGCTACATTGTTTAGTGCTGAGTTCCTATTGACTATTTTGAAACAATTATTTTCAGTTCAAATATACATAAAGGAACAACTTATTTTTAATAATAAATAAGAACAAATATGTATCAAATCTATAAGATACATCTTATGGACTAAATATTCATGAAGCATATTTGTCTGTATCATTATATTAGAGTTGCTTCATTGACATTTCCCTCACTAGAATGTAAGGTCCTAATATTCAGGGACTATCTTTTGAGGAAGTGCCCAGGCCAGATCTAAACTCGCTCCTGCACTCCTCTATTTGCTCTGCTTTTGAATCTCTAGACTCTTCTCACCCTGAAAGATCCTACTATCCCTTTTGATTTCTGAGTTAACCTCAAATTTAAGGAATTATTCAGGCCAATTCCATACTCACTCTTTCATTTCTTTTCTGGCTTTCCTGAGAAGTCACTGGACTTCTCTTCCATGCTCCTAAGAGTATACTTTGCATCTCCCTGTTTGACTCCCTATTTACTTATTTACTTCTCCCAATATGGGATGGAGAATGGGGATGGGCTACTCCAAATCTCTATTTAACAAGAACCAGCACAGACATCTCTTTTGTCACCTGGCTACACTATGTTATACTTTTCCCTCTGCCTCCCCAAACTACTTTTCAGCTTCTTTTTCTGAGGTATATTCTCTCATTAGCCTGTAAGCAACTTGAGGGAAAGAAATGCCTATACTAATATAAAAGTAAAAAAGAAAAAACATTTAAAAATGAAACTAAATACTGCAACATTATAACAACCAAAATTGGTCCCAAAGAGGATATAGGAGAAGGCATATTTCTCCAATATTTTAGAAAAGTATGGAATTGTAAGTGTGGAATACTACAAAAATTATCTGCAATAACGAATTGTCTCAAACCAGTTCCAATTGTTCACTGAAGAAAACCATATACACCCAGAAAGAGGGACATGAAATATGGACCACAACGTAACATTTTCATGATCTCTATTGACATTTGCTTGCATTGTGTTGCCTTTCTCCGATTCTTTTTTTTTTTCGTAGATAGGATTTTTCTTGCATAACTTCTCAAGCATTTCAACATTACTAACATGTAGAGGACTTCCTGCCATCTAGGGGAGGGGAGGGGACTGGGGGTAAAATTTGTATTGGAAAGCTTTGTAAAGATCAATGTTGGGGAACTACCCATACATAAAAAAGCTTAAAAAAATTTAAAACCATCATCAAAAAAGAAAAAGAATGATAGCTCCCTCAAGGATATTGGAAAGGAAATAAAGGCAATTTTAATAAATAAAAAAAAATTAGTAGAGGCACTTAAAGTTCTTCACATTGCAATTGCTATGCTTTTCCATTTTAATGAAAACTGATCTACTCTTATGCATTCCGCATGCTCGCCAAACTAATTGATTGACTATTCCCTTAAATCCAGAATTCCACCATCCAAGTCCATGCATTTTCCCAGCTATCCTCCATGCTTGGAAACTTATAACTCCTTGCTGCCTTTAAGGTTCAAATTGTATGGCTCCTCTTAACAGGAGTCATTTTTTCTTGACTATTTCATTCCTACCCATAATTACTCCTTGAGGATACAAATTGTTTTCATTTTTGTCTTAATAAGTTCATAGGCTAGCACACATGCATGTATTAAATAAATGCATTCCAGAGTGAATTACTTGACTGAGCAGGTATATTGCTTTTTGCTAGTGGAAAAGAGCAAAAACTGATTTCTAAAACATTTGAGGGTGAATCTCGCTTTTCAATATTTAGAACTATTTTAGACATATACTAAGAAGTATAGGGGAGCATGTGTAAAAATATTTTTGGTAGCTCTTTTTGTAGTGGCAGATGAATGCATGCCCATCAATTGGGGAATGGCTGAATAAATTGTGGTATACAGATATAATAGAATACTATTGTTCTATAAGAAATGATGAGCAGGCCAATTTAAAAAAAAAAAACCTGAAAAGATTTACATGAACTAATGCTAAATGAAATGACCAGAACCAGGAGAACATTGGACACAGTAACGGCAAGATTGTGTGATGATCAACTATGAAAGATTTAGCTATTCTCAGCAGTAAAGTGATCCAAAAAAATTCCAATAGACTTGTGATAGAAAATGCCATCTGCATCCAGAGAAAAAAGTTTGGAGACTGAATGCAGATTGAAGCAAACTATTTTCACTTTTTTTTCTCAAGATTTTTTCCTTTTTGTTCAGATTTTTCTTTCACAATATGACTAATATGGAAATAAGTTTAAAATAATTGTATAAACTATATCAGATTTCTTGCTGTCTTGGATAGGGGGTAAAAATGGAAGGAGAAAAATTTGGAAGTAAAAAATCTTATAAAAATGAATGTTGAAAAGTACATGTACATGTAATTGGAAATATAAAATACTATTTGAAAAAAAAGAGTGCATATGTGTATGGAGGCAATAATTGAGATTAACTCAGGAGATGTTATTCTCACTTCTGTTACTAACTTGATTTGTGATCTTACACAAATTATTTCATTGCATTTGTCCTTCTTGCCTCTAAAATAAGAGAATTGGATTAAATGATTCCTAAGATTTCTTCTGGTGCTAAATGTCTGACTTTGTGAAGAGACAAAGTACCAGGCAGTGTGAGAAGAAAATCACAGGAAAGGGCATCAAAATGTCTTGTGAGTTTGAGACAACTTCAGGGAATCATCAGTAAAATAAGTCTCATTGTTAGCAGGAACAGATTTTAAAAAAGGAAAAGATAAAAATAAAAATAAAAACCTGAAAAGGGAAAAAGAAAAAGAAAAACTTTTGTTGACTAAGATTGTGCCTTCCTAGTATAAGCATTGGATAAAAAGAGATGAAAAACAAAATGATGAAAATGGAAAACATTATGTATTTGAGTTGTTAGATAAACCTATATTTGATGATATACTTACATATATACAGATAACGCGGTACATGTTTTGCTTTGACTATAATTGTCTATTCAAAAGCTACACATAGAATTCCCTATCATCTTAAAGGTAAACTAAGAAATTAGGCCACATTTGACTTAATTGATATGTTCTGCACTGAAATGGTAATTAATCATATTGCAGCTTTTAGATTGTAAGCAGAATGAATTATCATTTGCTTAAGTATCTGGATAAGAGAAAGAAAAAAAAGATAGAAAAAGAAAGTTCTGAGAAATATAAAAGCTATTTAGATGAATACTTTATAATGGAGAATGTCATTTTTTTCTATTTAATGAAAGAGATAGATAACTATTAAATTTGGTAAGCTATTCCTTTCATTTATTTGACCTATAGTAAATACTTATTAAATGCTTCCTTCTCTTTTCCCCTCCTTCCCTTTGTCCCTTCCTATCTTTACTTCCAACTTTATTCTTTCCCTTGTTAAAATGATTTTGTCTTACCAAATATATATCATAGATGACAGGGACGTAGAAATCATCTAACTTATGCCATACCTGAAGAATTGTCCCCACTATAATATATATCACATGACTAATGATCATCCAGTCTTTCCTTGGAGACTTTTAATGTGACCCACCCAATCCTGTAACACAAACCTTTCTTTTTGGGAGAATTGTAATTATTAGTATTTCTGTACATCAGTCAAAATCATCTCCTCTCAATCTTGCACACGTAGCTTCTAGCTCTGATCTGGTACCAGACAATGAATTAATGTTTTATCTAAAGTAAATTGAACTATGTTACTTGACACCAGCAGAAATGCAAATGTAAAAGTACACAATGTAAGCTGATGTAAAATTCTTATTGATTCCTATACTTGCTGCAATGGAAATCCTATTTTTGTTGTTCTTGATTCTTTTGACTAATCAATGGCTAAATGTCTATTGGTTTTGCCTGTGCAATTCAAGTTTCAGTCATTGGATCCATGTAGCAGAATTACAATCTTACTTACAGAGTAAAGGGGATGATATTTCAGTATTACCTTTCAGCCACATAGAGCCTTTTTTTCCTTGCCTTAGTAGTTTTCAGATCCTTAAAAAGTAATGAAAAAGCCAGAAATCTAATTCTCTAGGTAAATTTGCATATTTGCATGAATAAGCCCCCCAATGGATCTATTCTAATAATCCAAATGGCATTAAAGACTTTAACATCCAGTGGCACAGTGGGTAGAGCTCCAGCCCTGACGTCAGGAGGACCTGAGTTCAAATCTGACCTCAGACACTTAACACTTCCTAGCTGTGTGACCCTGGGCAAGTCACTGAACCCCAAATGCCTCAGCAATAAAATAAAGACTTTAACATCCAAATCTTAATGAAGTATATATGTTTTTATTTTTTCAATTAAAAAAAAAAAGGTTGTAAACATTTTGTTGGTCTCTTTTAATACTGATTGGGTTATCTCCAAAGAGTTTGCCAGTGTCACAGAAACACACACATCCATATACATTCATGTATATATTTGGAGATGAATGCATATATACATATTTGTGTATATATACAAAAATATATGTCCATATAACTTAAGCACTTAATAATCATTTGTTGATTGATTATCTGTGTGGGGTCTATACCTTTCTATTAGGCAATAAACTCTAAAAGTACATGACAATATAGTAAAAACTCTGTATCAATAGCAATCACAAGAGTGCTTAGCACAAAATGAGTATTTAATAGCTTGTTATATACAATTAGACTGATTAATCTGCAACAGTATAAAAGATCTTGGACAAATCATATGGTTTTATATTAGTGTATTTCATATGCTTATTACTTGAAGAGGTAATGATGATATATAAGACATTTGTAACATTCTTTAAACAACTGGCATAAAAGCCACTCCAAAATAATTAACATTAAAATATTATATATATATATATATACATGCATGTATGTATACTTTTATTAAATGCTTTCTATATATTAGATGTTGTGGTAAACATTGAGGACTCAAAGAAAGGCTAAAATATACACTCTTTACCCTTAAATAGCTTAAATACTTATAAGGAAGATAAATGTAGCATCGTAACATATGTTAAGAGTATCAGAAAGAGAAATGTAAAGTACAATGTAAAGTCCAGGCTAGTAGAGACCTGAAAAGACTTCCTAAAGGTTATATAATTTAACAAATGAGTAGAAGGACAACATAGAGAGTCTTAACAAAAATTTTGGGAGGCAGAAAAACAAAAAATTATTAGAATAAATCTATTTTAAATTAGTGAAATCTTATATTAGTAATTCAATTCAAAAGGGAAGTCCTTATATGAAGATCCAATAAAAACAGAAAGATAGGCATTGAGTTTAGCAATGGAAAAATCACTGGACAAGGAATCGAATACTTATCTTATTCTTCCTACTATGGGTTATTAAATATGTTCCTTAACACAGCTCTAGCTTTGCTTTCACATCTGTAAAATTGAAAGATTGGACTAGAACATTTGCTTCCCCTTTACATAACTCTTGCTAACTAAAGTTAGTTGGTTCTGACCTACTAAAGGATTGAAAACAATTACCAAAGTCTTCTAACTGTTGAACCCTGTAACTATTACTTCCTATTTACTCACTTAATTTAATTGCAATGGATGATGATCAAGCCTGCTTATATCACTTTAATTTATAGATAGTCATTCATTGGAGATATCTTTCTATTGAATCAAAAGAGAGGAATGAGAAATTGAAAATTGATACCCCACTTTATTTTTATTTGGATTTATTTGACTTACATATTGGAAGGAATATTGAAATGGAATTTATAAGACCTGAATTTAAATCTAACTTCTTCCACTTTCTTTTCTATCATTTTATCTTATTGGCAAAATGATGGTTTGGGTTTGACCCTACTTGGTCATTTTTACAATTATATATCTGATACTATGGCCCTAAACTATAAATTACTGTTCTTATTTAGTATACAATTCATGAACAAAATGCTTTTAACACCTTTATTCTACCCTTTGGTTCAAATGACAACTGAATCAAGGCATCCTGGGATGCTAAAACACACACATATATAGGTATTTCAGGCCATACCCTCTGTTCCTGGTAAGGATATCAGAGGCAAGATATATTCCTCAGCCCACCCCTATATTTCTAAAACATAACTCACTATTTTCCCTTCTGAAACCTCACCTCCTTCCTAATTTCCATATTACTCTAGAAAACAATACCATCTTCTGAGGCTCACAATCTATCATCGACAATTTCTTTCTAGTTCCCATGATCCCTTTCTGCACAATATATAACCTGTTGTTATGACTTGCAGATTTCACCTTTGCAACATCTCTTAAATATGCCTCCTTCTCTTTTCTGACATTTTCACAATTCTGGTGCAAGTGGTTATCACAGTACACCTAGACTAGTAGAATAACTTGCTAGGGGAGTGGGAGGAGGGCAGGGTCTATTTGTCTCAAATCTTCCCTTATTCTATTCCAGGCTAAGGTGATTTCCCTAAGACACAAGGCTGAACTTGATACTCTTCTCAAGCTTAATAAACTCTAACAGCTCTTGGTTGCCTTCAAGATTAAAACCAAAATTCTCTGCTTGACATTCAAAGCCTTTTATAACCTACCCCCCTCCAATCTTTCTAATTAATGTTTTCAGATCTTACTTCTTGATAGGTACTCACTGATCCAGTGTCTCTTAATTCCTTGCTGTCTTTACAAGACATTTTCTTTCTCAGCTCTACATATTTTTCGTCTTCCATGCCAGGAATTCTCTCCCTCATAATTTCTGCCTCCTGGCTTTCCTGGCTTCCTTTAAATCCCAGCTACAATCTTACTTCTTTCAGGCAGTCTTTCCCAATCCAGTCCCTCTTAATCCTATCACTTTTCCTTCCATAATTCTATTTATTCCATATATAGTTTGTTTGTTTATATTTGTTTTTTCTCTCCCCTATTAGAGTATGATTTCCTTGGAGGCAGGAATAGTCTTTTGCTCCTTTTTGTGGTCACAGTGCTTAGCATTTGGTAGGTACTTGATAAATATTGACTGATTGATTTAGAAACAAACCAGAGTCAAATTTCTTGAAGTTTCTTCCACTGACAGCTAGATTGTTCTGTATCTATAGCATTCATTTAGAGTTAGAGAAATGAGTTCATATTTGGTATTAAACATTTACTAAGAGTGTGATACTGGGTAAGTCACTAAACTTCTATCTGCCTCAATTTTTTCAAATGTAAAATAGGGATAATAATAACTAATTTTCAAGGTAGTTATGAGGTATGAGGTGTGAGGTTGTAAGGTTGGAGGATCAAATGAGCTAATATATGTAAAGCATTTAACACAGTGCCTAACTTTTAGTAGGTAGTTAATAATGACGCTTCAATATTTCCCTGCTTTTCACCCAATAAACTTTTGACATATCATTCATCTATCCAATATGACTACAGAATACAAGGTTATTTCTGGGAAAAAGTAAATTTAGAAAGGACACTTAAAAGATGGTTCTCCAACATGAAATGTTTAGGATACAAAGAATAAAGTTCTTTGGGTATGCTTTTTTTTTGTCCTTTTCACTCTACTGGTAGTGTGATGGTATTTTAAAAAGTAGAAACTAGGGTTCTATAACTTTCTAAAATTTATATAGCATAATCAATAGTAAGAAAGAATAATAATTATGCACAATTATAAAATATATCATACCTTTTGAGCAACTAATTCTGTTTTTGAAAATATGCTTTGAAACTATTATCATACGCCCCCAATTAAAATTTTGTGCACAAAAATCACCATAGGACCATTATAAATAATTTCAAAGAAAAAAAACTATAAAAGATTAACATGTTCACTAATAAGGGAATGGTTAAATAAGTTATAATATATTGGCATGCAAGAAAACTACAATGTAATCATAATAAAGAATTTTTGAGTTATAGAAAAAAATTGAGATCAATGTAAAATGACACAAAGCACCAAAACCTCAATCAGTCAATACATATTTATTATGTCTACTATATACCACACCCTAAGTGAAATACCAGAAGAATATAATATATATGAAATTCTGAAAAAGACCATAAATCCTGATGAGGACTTAGAAAAAGTAACTAAAATATTTGATATTTTATGCATCAGAAATATTACTTAAATCATAGTGATTATTATAACAAATTAATTTAGTTGTTCTGAAATCTTGTTCGATTTTTTTCTTTTAGGAAAACATTTAAAAATCAATGGAGCAACCCAAAAATAATTAATAAGCAAATAACTCATCAGCATAAGAAATTGAGGTCAGGATATAACATTTACTATTTCTTAGTAAACAAGATATAAATGGAATCCAAAACATCAGAATTTGAACTGATATGATTGGAAACATAATTAATATATGTTTAAAAATAATAGTGATTTTCCATCACACTAATATCAGAAAATAACCTATTTCTGTATCTGCTATGCTTAATGGAATTTGTCTCCTTATTTTTTAATTATCTTCAGATTTATCTATAGAAGGGACATGATTTTCATAATTTCAATAAATCATCAAATACCTGCTAGGAGTCAAATTCTATGCTAGACATAGATAAAAATGAAAAGTTGCTGCCCTTAAGTAACATATTTCATCTAGGGAAACAACTTGTACACATTTAAGTAGATACCAATTGTATACAAAATGCATTTTAGAATAAGTTTACAATTTTTTAAAAGAAAAAAGTTGAAAATTCTATGAGATAATGTTGAGAAAGAAGTACATTTCATTCATAGGGGGCAAAGGCTTTGAAACAGAAGAGAGAATATCAAATTTGAGGAACAGAAAGGCCAAGTTAGCCATATTGCAGAGTATGTAAAAGGGATATCATTTCTTCCTAAGACTGAAATATTATTTTGATAATATTTAAAATGTATGTGGAAAGAAACCTCTCCTTTCCCCCTTTTGGCAAACTTTTTCCCCAAATTTATTTTGGAAATAAAAATTCTCTCTGTGATTCTATTTTTGCTATTGTTCAAATGTTTCAATTTTGACTGAATTCATGAACTTATTTTGGATTTTCTTGGTAAATCTACTGGAGTAATTTGCCCTTTTCTTCTCCAGTTTATCTTATTAATGAGAAAACTTAGGCAAACAGAACTAAATGACTTGCCCAGGATCACATAGCTACTAAGTCTCTGAGGCTGGATTTGAACTCAGGAAGATGAACCTTCTGGGCTCCTGGCCTAACATTCTAATCAATACACTACCTAGCTGTCCTGTAAGAAAGCATCAAAATAATTACTCAACATACAAATGAGCTTCAGATGTTCCAGTAGTGATCTTTTAATAGAAAGGAAGCTAGGGCACCTGGGCAGGACCAAATGGCATTGCATATTATGAGAAACCTTATATAAATGTGTGAACAGGATTGTGGAGATTCCAAGCAGCTTCAGAGTGATCAGTTTATATTCCATGTGTTTGGAACCAAGCAAGGTCCTATCACACATAGCATGCTCCAGTGGATCTAAAATCAGGAGGCTCATATTCAAATTATTCTAACTACTTGCCCACTATGGACAAATCAATGTAGTCAGCCTCAATTTTCTCTTCTGTAAAATAGAGATCAGTAAAACTTCTGCTCCATCTTACACAGAGTAGCTACAAGAAGCTTTATTAATCTTTAAGTGCTATATAAATTTGTTATTATTTTAAGTAGCAAATTTTGTGTTACCACTTTTCATTACTATTTTATGGTCATATTAATAATAATAATAATGTAGAAGGATTAAAATTTAATAATAATAATCAGAGAGAGAAGTTTAAGACACTCAACCTTTGAATGAAACCATAGAAGAATTTGGGCAAAGGATTTAGTGGAGGTCAAGAGGTATTAAATAAGGAATCTGTATGCGTGTAACTTTTCTGCCATTATGTTTTCAGGATTATAAGATGTGTTCATATATTAGTAAAATAGTTTGGGCTTCTTAAATTTCTGAGTGAGTTTATAAAAACACATATTTCAGTAAGAGAACTAAAAAAAATAAAAAGAGTACAGTTTCAAAAGCTTGGATCTTCAGGGGACGATACCCTTCTTCTCCTCTTGCTTGATGTTCCATATCCATATTCTTGGCCCTCTGATTTGCAAAATGTTTCTATATTTGGCCCAACCCAGGCCCATCATATGGCCACCAAGTAATCTTCATGGCATTCCCTTCCCTATTTGTGCTCTCCCTCTATCCCCATTCTTTTAACCTATAAATTAAAATCATAAATTAACACTAAAATTTCTGGAAAAATATGGTGCATTTTTTGTGTGATTTATTGGACAAAGGAAAGCTCTGGAGTAGTTTACATTCTGATTGGGGGGAACAGATAGGGAAAGTCATGAAAGGGTGTGTATGTGTGTGTATATGTGTATATGTGTGCTCACATGCGTGTTATAAATCCTTAACAAAATGTCAGGCACAGGGAAAATAATATATGTCTTCATTCATTCATTCACAGCTATACATCAAAATTAATAAATATGTTGATAACATATTTCTGCTATACTGGATGGTACCCCAAAGCTTTATAATGAGTCACCAGTATTTCTCATTGAGAGTATTGAATAAATTCAATCAGCTACATTTAGTTTTTAATCTGAATAGAAGATAAATGTCAGTGTAACACCTTAAATTTCTCAAGATAGTAGAATAAGTTGCTAGTTCTTTGTACAAAGGAGTTGCCAATTTCCAGTTTTGCCTTTTTTATATTAATGAAAGCAAGTAAGATGTTTTCCATTATCAATAGCACCTGTAATCCAAAAAATTATTTCTCCTTTGGCTATTCCATTAAAAACAAATTCTTTGAAGGTATGATAAAAGCAATGCTATTAAAAGTGGTTAACCATTCATTCTTGAAGGGTTTTATCAATTTAAAAAATGTTCCTATACTTACAAGATCAAAGTTACATCTCTCTTGAATATTATTTTAGGAGCAATCAATATGAAAGGTTTGGTATTCCTCTTTATATAAATGAAATGTAAATTAAATGAAAACTAAATTAAATTGATTTTTAAAATTTTATGTATTGTGAAGCTTGATGAAATATCATGGGGGGAAGGATTTGAAAGGCACTGTACTTGATAAAGAAAAGTTTCTATACCCTTAAAACCAGTTGGTCTATTAGACCTAATAATATTGTCATAAAAGTGTAAGCATTATTGTTTGCTGGTCAAATCAATCTGTAGAATCACAATCTATGGGTTTTATCCCCCAAAATTACTTTGCTTACATTTATCTTTTCTTATCTGTCATTTTTCCTCTTTAGCTTTTGTATCCTTGGAGTTTATACTAGAAGCTTACACATAACAGGTGCTTAATAAAAAAAAAATTTCTATATTAACTGAAAATGAATTGTGAAGTTCAAACTAGTCATTTGTGCTTTAAAGAAATTGCAAAGGCTTCTAAGAAAAATATCAAATCAGTAAAAACAAAATTGTACCTTTGACATATAAAGTACATTTGGTAATTTTCTAGTATCATGTCATATAACTGTACATAAATTAACAACCAGAATTTCTAAGTTAAACATTGAATTTTTAGCAACTCCTGAGTAAAAGAAAGGGGTGATGAATTCCCATTGTTTCTTTTTACATTTTCAAAAATAAAATGCAATTGATCATAATGAATCAGGAATTATTAAGAAAAGAATAAATAAAAATGGAAAATGGTACATGTAAATACATAATTCATTTCTGAAAAAAAACCTCCTTGCAACCAACTAATTTTTTTAAAAGCAATATGGTACACTGAATGAATGAACAAATAAATAAATAAAATTCCAGAATTGGGTTCTCTTCTTCTGCACAAGAATTTAAAATAAATTCATTTTGAATCAAAATTGAGTTAAAGTCCTACCCCTGTCTGATCAGCTCTCTTAGCCTACTTATCATACTCACCTATTTAAGGAATGAACTACTTTATTATAAAATATTTTTCATTACTTTGATAAAGAAAAGCCACTATAGGTATCATTTGATGGATAGTGCAATTATTTTCATTTGTATCAAAGCATTTTGTTGTGTTTTTTTTCTTTGAGAAGTTGTAAAATTGGAGAAAAGGCCAAGAGTATGTTACAAGAAATATTTAACAAAATATTTCACTAACTATAAGTTCAAAAACAAGAGTTGCAAGTGTCATTTTGATTTCTACTTTCAACCAAGAAGCACAACAAAGTGTAATCTTCTGTGGGGCAGAAGAAATTCATTAAGAATTCAGAAAAAAATTATACTGTTTAATTCCAATTTTATTTGAAAAAATGTTATCTACACACAGAATATCATATGACACTATCTGGGAAAAATGGTTGAGAAAGTTACCAGGTATTATGGATTCCCTCAGATCCACAATCCACCTAAAACATTGATTTGGGTTACCATGCCCTAGATTTCTGATGGTTTAATTTATCAGAGGTTTATATTTATGTTTGGGCTTACTATGGTGGTTCGTGTATGGGTACCCTGGTCTAAATCCTATACAGTGTAAACCTTTTAGAAAGTGGAAGAGAGAAATACATCTCTTTTTCTGCTAGCTCTCCTCTACCAAAAGATTAAAATTTTTTTTTCTAAAAATATTTTGTTCTTTTGGTCTGCTTTCATGAACAATAATCCATGGTGGAATATTCTTCAGAGTAACAGAATTGAATGAGGACGTGTGCCAAGATGAATAGGATAGTCTCTTTTCTGGACAAATATTAGATGAAATATGCTGCAAAATGTGTCCTAAATTAATAATGACTAAATAATTTATTATAAAAATACATCTAAGATATTAAATCATTCTGGAAGTTCTTGACTTTACTTAGGGTATCAGCCTAATGACCTCACAATTGCCTTCATTATCAATACATGAAGCCATCCCTGAATATGTGCTACACTATCAGTTAATGTTGCCTGTTTCCATTAATATATGCAATGCCTTTTAAACATTTGGAAAGGGGCAGCTAGATGGCTCAGTGGATAGAGCACCAGCCCTGAAGTCAGGAGGACCTGAGTTCAAATGTGGTCTCAGACACTTAACATTCCCTAGCTGTGTGACCCTGGGCAAGTCACTTAACCCCAATTGCCTCAGCAAAAAGAAAAAAAATTAGAAAAATATTATTCATGAGTAAGCCGACCTCATATAATAAAAATTATAATTCTGCCTAAATTGGTTTACTTGTTCAGTGCCATACCACTCAAACTGCCAAAAATGCATTTATGCATTTTATAGAACTATAAATAATAATAACAACCAAATTAATCTGGAGGAACAAAACATCAAGAAAATCAAAGGAATTCATGAAAAAAATATAAGAATGGTGGCTTAGCAGTACCAAATTAAAAACTATGTTATAAAACAGCAGCTGTTAAAACCATTTGTTACTGGCTAAGAAATAGAGTGGCAGATCAGTGGAATAAATTAGATAAGCAAGAAACAATAATCAAGACCCATAGCAATCTAGTATTTGACAAACCCCCAATTCTACTTTCTGGAATAAAAACTCATTGTTTGAGAAAAATTGGTGGGAAAACTAGAAAACAGTTTGAAACTCAACTTAGGCTTTCACACCTCATACCAAAATAACATCAAAATGGGTAAATTATTTGGGCAAAAAGGATGATACCATAAACAAATCACAAGAATAAGGGATAATTGACCTATCAGATATTTAGAGAAGACAGGAATTTCTGACCAAAGAAGAACTAGAGAACATTATGAAAGGCAAAATGGGCAAATTTGATTTAATTTTTAATTAAATTTAATTTAATTTACATTAAATTAAAAAGGGTTTGCAAAAACAAAACCAACATAAATGATTAAAAGGGAAATACAAACCTGGGAAAAATCTTTACAGTTTTTCTGTTAAAGTTCTCATTTCTAAACTATAAAAAAACCTGTCAAATCTATAAGAATATAAGTCCTTCCCCAATTGATAAATGGTCAAAAGATATGAACAATTTTCAGATTATGAATATGAAAAAATGCTCTAAATCACTATTGATTAGAGAACTGAAAATTAAAACAACTTTGAGGTACCACCTCACATTTCTCAGATTGGCTAAGATGACAGGAAAAGATAATGATAAATGTTGGCGAGGATGTGAGAAAGCTAGGACACTAATGTTTGTTGGTACAGTTGTAAAATGATCCAACCATTCTGGAAAGGAATTTGTAACTAAACCCAAAGGGCTATAAAATTGTATATACTCTTTGACCCAGCAGTAGCATTATTTATGTTTGTATCCCAAGAAAACCATAAAGTAGGTAAAAGGATGCACATGTGCAAAAATGTTTGTAGCAGCTCTTTTTGTGGTCACAAAGAATTGGAAATGAGTAAATGTCCATCAATTGGGGAATGGCTGAATTAATTGTGGTATATGAAAGTAATGGAATATTATTATTCTATAAAAAATGATAAACAAGTTGATTATAGAAAGACCTGGAAAGATTTACATGAGGTAATGCTGAGTGAAACAAGTAGAACCAGGAATACATTGTACACAACAATAGCAAGAATATGTGGTGTTCAACTATGAAAGACTTGGTTCTTCTCAGTGGTTCAAAAACATCCCAATAAACTTTGTACTGAAAATGCCAATTGCATCCAGAAAAAGAACTAAGAAGACTGAATGTAAATCATGCTATATTCACTTCTTTTTTTTCTGTTTTTTTTATTTCTTCCATGTTTTTCCCCTTTTGCTCTAAATTTTCTCTCCTGATATGATTCATACAGCAATGTTTACTAAAAGTAAATAAATTTGCGAGAAAAAAAAATTTATAAAAATACATGCACCGCTGTTTCTTCAAAGATAAAGTCAAAACAACTTGAATACTTCTCACTGACTCATGGCAAAGACAATGTGTATTTTCAGTACTGATTTATAATAGAATGATAGCTAAGTGAGGAAGAAGATCTAAAACTAATTACCTTCTCTTGATATTGTCTTCGGGAGGAATCCAGAGATTGTATTAATGCGGTGGCATGGCCGACAAACATGGCATAACAGGTGGCCCCTACAATCATACTCAACATGGTAATCCAAAGATCTGACATGCTGACTGGAGCTTGGGCTCCATAACCAATGCATAGCATGTGACTCATAGCTTTGAAGAGTGCATACGAGTATTGCTTTCCCCAGGAGTCATTCTGTAAGGGGGGGGGGGGGAAAAAAGAAAAAAAAAAGAAAGAGAAAACATGGCTGAAATAGCAATAAAAAGGAAAAAATGTATCAATGCATAAAATAAAAATATTCTAAATGATTTGTTTTGTGGTGCATCTTTGTAATGGTATATACATATACACTTTTCACTAAATGACTATCTACTCTTCCTTATTATATTTTGCTTAACCCAGCAGGAAGGAAAAACATTCCTCTTGAAACTATTTCTAAGATAACTAAGCTGAAAAAGAAAATTATTTTTATGAAGTCATTCACATTTCTTTGAATCATCAAGAAAACTGTGAATAAGTCAGTGAGGAAATTTTAAACAGTGCTTAAAAATTGGTTCAGGGCAGTTTGGTGATACAGTGAATAGAGTGCTGAGCCTGAAGTGAAGAAGATTCATCTTGAGTTCATCTCTGGCCTCAAAGACCACTCCAGTATCTCTGCTAAGAAAACCCCAAATGGAATCATGATGAGTCAGACATTACTGAAAAAAATAGCTGAACAACAAGCAATAATGAGTTCATTGTTGTTGCTGAGGCATTTGTCAGTCATGTCTGCCAAGAAAATACCAAATGGGAACATGAAGAATCAAAGATGTTGGAGTACTTCATCATATTTTTCTCTAGCTCATTTGATAGATGAGGAAAGTAAGACCAACAGGGTTAAAAGATTTTCCCAGACTCACACAGCTAGTACCAGAGGCTCAATATTAACTTGTATTCAATTTTACTTCTAATACATATTAGATGTGCAATCCTGACCAAGTCATATAACTTACTCTCTGTTTTATTTGCAAAGAAGGTATGAATCTGTCTGATAGAATAAGTTGCCTTATTTGGGAATTCCTAATGTTACTGAATTCACAGATATAATCATTTTTTTCAAAGTAATATTTATGACTTTTATTTTTAGTAAGCAAGTTACTGTATACCTTTTGGTATACAGTCACTTACATACTTCTTGTACTAACACATTTCTCCCTTCCCTGAACTGAAAAAAAGGCCTGCATTGGATTGCCAGCTCTACCAGTTGCTAATTATATAACTTCAGACAAAGTATTTAATAGCTATAAGACTCCATCTCCACATTGGTAAAATGTAGGTGGTATCTGAACCACCTATTTCACAAGAATACTATTTGGATAAAATAAAAGCATGATGCAGAATAGACTCTATAAACTAGATAGCTACTAAAACTGTGCAGATAAAAATTGGGAATGACTGTGATTATAGGAAGTGTCTAAGACAAAGGTGTAAATATGTATTTGTAAATGTGTTAATGTGTAATGTATATTTGTAACTATATCTGCTTGGTCAGAGATATTTTGAATTATATATAAACATATATATATATATATATTAATATAAGCATATATGTATAATCTAGAGCACACAAATCAGAAGGTATATATGTGTGTTTGTATGGATAGATATCTAGATATCAATATCTAAATATATAGAGACTACATCAAAGTTTAGGAGGGAAAGTATTAACAGTTAAGGGAAATAGGCAAAATCTAAAATCTGATGCAGAATGCGCTGTTTGGACGGAATTGTAAGGATAGAGAGGGGATCTTTGATGCAGGTGATAGCATTGAAATATTCATTCTTGTTCTCTCTCTCTCTCTCTCTCTCTCTCTCTCTCTCTCTCTCTCTCTTTCCCTCCCCATATACATATATCTATATCTATATATAAATAAATATCTGTGTGTCTCCCTGTCTGTCTCTTTGTATCTCCCCTCTCTCTCCTTCTCCCTTTCTGTCCTTTATGTGAGCATGTATATATAAAACATATATACACACAAATGTATGTGTTTAGTCACTTCTATAAGTTTTACAGATACTAACTTCTCCTTTATTCAAAAAATAAAGCAACTTTTCTTCATTCACATTTCTTAGAATCAAAACCTATTTTCCTTATGGTCAATAGAGTTGTTCATTACATGATACATACCAATAATATACAAAGGCTTCAAGTTGTTTTTTAAATTATTTTGAACTAATATGTGGATTTTCTTGAATAAGATTTTCTAGAAAACTGATCTACAAAAAACTGAGTCAAAATTAAGCTCATCCTTTCAAATTTTGGTATACAATTCTCATTTTGAAGGTGTGAAAATAATCAGTTCTAATTATTTATAATTGGGATAGGGAAGGTCAAGTCAAGACATGTTGGAAAACTATTTATAAAACATGAGTAAACTGTCATGTTAAAATAACCTCTAAAACATTCTGATTAGTTCATGTATAATCATCAAAATGAATAATGAATGAAATGAATAATAATTCATGAAAATTATATTTATCTTTAAAAACAATGATGTTTCATCTCTGTAATCTACTGGTTTAACTCATTGGACATGTTTTTATCTGGTGGCAATCAGGAATAGTTTTGCATATTATTTTATTATTCTCTCTTCTCCATGGAGATTTAGCAAAACTCCATGGAGTTTTTAGTAAAACATAATTGTGTTCTGAATGTGTTAGTCATTCCATAAAGATGAAATTGGAGTATGAATTATCAACATCATATGTGGTACAAGGAGTTTAAATGCAGCTTTATTGCATGATACATTTGCAACTAATAATTTAAATCTATTGAAATTCACTTTCAATAAAACCCTGGACATGATGCCTGATGTCCATTATAATTGTGCTATTAAATGGAAAGATAAAAAAAAGTTTTATCTAAGTATAAAACTGAGCTTTTTTCTTTTGATTCTAGAGTCAAATGGTAAAATTCTGAAAGTACTTTAAACACATTGGAATGGATAGTCTTAAATTGTTACCAGGTCTTGATGTGTTAAGATGGATAGATGCAGCATGGCCTTATGAAAAATGATGTTAATTAAAGCCAGAATTGAGCTCTATTCCTGGCTCTGATACTTACTAGATGTGTGACCTCAGATATGTTGCTTATCTCCTTAGTATCAGTTTCCTCATCTGAAAATGGAGGATTACAATATTTACTCATAGGACTTTGTCAGAGAAAGTTCCTTGTAAATTGTGAAACATTATGTAAATGTGAATCATTTTTGTCACATGGATAATAAAAAACACTTGTGAGACAACTTACCTAATCACAAAAATAATGAGTATTAATAGACTCAAAGTATGGGAGGTGGAAATTCATTTCAATTTAATAAGAATTTATTAAGATCTAAGATCTTACTGTATGGCAGGAATTAGGTATATAAAAAAACAAAACAAAGGGGGAAAATAGTCCCTGCCCTCAAAGAACTTATATTCTTCTTATTTTGGAGCTATTCATATCTTGCCAAATCCCAACATGGCAAGAGAACCATAATTTCCTTTCTCATTTCCTATTTGCTTGCTGCAGAGCAATGTTGACAGAGACATAAAATGTGCTGAAAGAGCCTTACAGTAATTTATGTTATCCATTCTCCACTGGAAAAATTACCACTATGAGGCAATTGTTATTCTCTTGAGATTGACTCTCAGGCACTATAAAGCATCTCTTCCAAAATATCTTTTCTTTTCAAATGCTGCCTCTTTGTCAGTAGGGGGTTTTGTCTCATTTTTCAAGAAAATAGAGATTCTCTCATGAACACCTATCACAATTAGTTGCCTGACTCATTCCCCCCCTTTTTTTTTCCTTCTTTGAGTCTCTGAGACTTAGTCCTTTTTTCCAAGTCATCCTCTATCTTCGTAACCTTGATCCAAGGGGGTGCTGCTAGACATTTAACAACTAATTTTCTGAAAATGCATGATACAACTATGAATTTAATCTTCATTACTAGCATTTCACATATCACTTTCTGAAATCTAGAAATCAATAAAATCCTAATCAAATACATTTATTGAAAGACACAAACAATATTTTCCCAAAATGAAAAGACATAGAAGTGTTGAAAACTGCATTGATGGAGGGAATGCATCTTCCAATTGAGACCATGGCTCCCTTGAAATATTAGTAAAATGTCAAATCTCATCTTGGTTTTCAAATTCAAAAATGTTTCATAAGAATGTTAACAGATTCATTGATTTATAGTAAAGATAATACAAAATAAAAACCTATTATTTTGTAAGTTTTCTTGGGTATATCATGATTACTTTTGAATAATACGAATTGGAAAAAATATCAATTTACATCCCGATCAAGTGCTCATGGGTAGGCTGAACAAATATAATAAAAATGACAATATTACCCAAACTAATTTACTTATTTAGAGTCATATCAATCAAATTCCCAAGAAATTATTTTACAGATCTAGAAAAAGTAGCAGCAAAGTTTATTTGGAAGAACAAAAGGTCAAGAATTTCAAGGGAGTTAATGAAAAAAAACGCTGATGAAGGTGGCCATGCTGTACCAGATCTAAAACTATATTATAAAGCAGTTGTCATCAAAACCATTTGGTACTGGCTAAGAAATAGAGTAGTCGATCAGTGGCATAGGAGAGGATCACAGGACAAACTAGGCAATAACTACAGCAATTTAGTGTTTGATAAACCCAAAGACCCCAGCTTCTGGGATAAGTATTCACTATTTGACAAAAACTGCTGGGAAAATTGGAAACTAATGTGGAAGAAATTAGGGCTTGAGCCACACCTAATATCACATATCAAGATAAGATCTAAATGGGTTCATGATCTAGATATAAAGAGTGATATTATAAGCAAATTAGAGGAACATAGGATAGTTTATCTCTCAGACCTGTGGAGATGGAATAAATTTATGTCCATAGAAGATCTGGAACTCTTAATTGAACACCAGATAGATAATTTTGACTATACTGTTAAAAGGTTTTTGTACAAACAAAACTAATGCAGACAAGATTAGGAGGGAAGCAATAAATTGAGAAATCATCTTTACAATTAATGGTTCTGATAAAGGTCTCATTTTTAATATATATAGAGAATTGTCTCATATTTATAAGAATTCAAGCCACTCTCCAATTGATAAATGGTCAAAAACTATGAACAGAAAATTTTCAGATGATGAAATTAAAATCATTTCTAGTCATATGAAAAGGTGCTCCAAATCACTATTGATCAGAGAAATGCAAATTAAGACAACTCTGAGGTACCACTACACACCTGTCAGATTGGCTAAAATGACAGGAAAAGATAGTGACGAATGTTGGAGGGGATATGGGAAAACTGGGACATTGATACATTGTTGAATTGTGAATGGATCCAATCATTCTGGAGAGTAATTTGGAACTAAGCTCAAAAAGTTATCAAACTGTGCATACACTTTAACCCAGCAGTGTTTCTATTGGGCTTATATCCCAAGAGATCTTAAAGGAAGAAAAGGGTCCCACATATGCAAGAATGTTTGTGGCAGCCCTTTTGTAGTGGCTAGAAACTGGAAACTGAATGGATTCCCATCAGATGGAGAATGGCTGAATAAATTATGGTATATGAATGTTATGGAATATTATTTTTCTATAAGAAATGACCAGCAGGATGATTTCAGAGAGGCCTGGAAAGACTTGCACAGACTGATGCTGAGCGAAATGAGCAGAACCAGGAGATCATTTTACATGGCAACAACAAGACTATATGATGATCCATTCTGATGGGCATGGCTCTTTTCAACAAAGAAATGCTTCAAACCAGTTCCAATTGGTCAGTGAAGAAGGCTATATACACCCAG
>JAJPUD010010439.1:36654-61024 GCA_023553655.1 Myrmecobius fasciatus
AAACATAATGTTTTTCATGCACATGTATTCCCTCTCATGAATATGACCATATCTTAGTTCATATGATTTATTCTTCTTTAGAAATTACTTGTGAATTTAAAAAAATGTGTTTGCAAGCATTTTGCTGATTATTAAATAAAAAAACAAGAGTAAAATGGAAAAAAAATTACATCCCAATTTAAAGAAAAATGTCAAGAAATATTCATTTTATCAAACAATTACATTTGTTTCACACACTAGCAATGTTATGTTTAAGGTTGTTCAAGCCAGGCTTCAGCAATATGTAAATTGAGAATTATCAGAATAGTCTGGTTTTTGTAGAGGCAGAGGAACTAGAGACCAAATTGCTAATGCATGCTGCATTATGGAATAAGCAAGGGAGTTGCAATAAAAACACCTACTTTAGCAACACTGACTGCATTAAACCTTTGCTTGTGTATATCACAACAAACTGTGGCAAGTCCTCAAAGAGATGGGAGTAACAAATCATCTTATTTGTTTCCTGAGGAGCCTATATATGAACCAAGAAACAATAATTAGGACCAAACATGGTAATGATTGTTTTAAGATTGGGTAAGAAATACAACATGGCTATTTATTGTCACCTCTTTTTTAATTTATATGCAAAATACATCTTGTAAAATCCATGTTGGATGCATCAAAAGCCAGAACTAATGTTGCTGGGAGAAATATCAACATTCTTACACATGTGGATGATACCACTCTGAAAATAAAGAGGAATTAAGAAGCCTTTTGAAGAAGGTGAATGAGGAAAGTGTAAAATTTTGGTTTTAAGCTTAAAATAAAAAAGCAAGATCCTAGCAACTAGTCTCATAATTTCCTGGCAAATCAAGGGAGAAGAAATGGAAGCAGTGTCAGGTTTTATATTTTGGGACCAAAGATCGCTGTAGTCAGAGAATGCTACCACAAAATTAAGACACTTGCTTTTTGGAAAGAAATCTATGGCAAACCTGTATAGCTTACTAAAAAGCAGAGACACTACTTTGCTAAGAAAGGTGCATATAGTCAAAAGTATGTCTTTTCCAGGAGAAAAAATGTAGGGTTGTAAGATTTGAACCATAAGGAAAACTAAGTACCTCAAAATCATAACTTTTGAATTGAGCTGATGGAGAAGACTTAGAAACTTCTTAGTATAACAAGAAAGTCAAAGCCCTCAAAACTTAAAGATATTAGTTCTAGTTATTCACTTCAAGGTCAAATACCAAAACTGAAGTTTAAATACTCTGACTACATAATGACAATGTAGGAGTCATTAGAAAAGACCCTGATGTCAAGAAGGATTGAAAGTAAAATATTAAAGCAAAGGATGAGATAGGTAAATACTATCATAGAAACAATGGATATGAATGTGGACAGACTTCCAGATATAGTAGAAGATAGAAGGGTCTAGTGGACTATGATCCATGGAATCATGAAATGTTGGGCATGACTAAATGACCAAATAATAATAAACAAATTATGGTGACTTACCCAGAGTCACAGAGAAGTACGTATATGAGACAGATTTGAACTCAGGTCATCTCAAAGCTAGGTATAGTTTTCTATCTCCTGTTCACCAATTGCTTCTAGAATTGGAAAGGGTTTTAGAAAAATATCTTTTCCTACTCCTTATAGATAATGAAATTAAGATCTAGAAAAGGGGAATGGTTTTCTTAAATTCATACAGATTTTAAACAGCATAATTTTTAGATATACCTAGATTTTTGGACTCTACAACCAGCATTCTTTATATCATACCACACTGCCTTGTAAACACACTGAAAGTATCTACTGAATCTCTTTAGGGAATTTGAAGGAAAAGGAGAGATTTTCATCAAAGATTTCATCTAGAGAGAAAATCTTCTTAGAATTGAGGTCAATAAAAGCAGTTTCTTGGTTGATTCACACTATCACTTATCCCTCCCCTGATTTACTATTGACTTAAAATGTCTAAAACTTTTCCATCTCCATTCTATTCCCAAAGCCCTGAATCTAGAGGCACATCCTGTTAGATAATAGCAACATTCTTCCAAGAGAAAATCCCTGTATGCAGTTAAAGTCTTCAGAAAATACAAGAAAAAAACTGGCAAAAGGACAAAAGATTGAATACCCAGTACCCATGTTGTATTTTCTGATTAAACTTTTCTTTACTGTCTTCCAGTGAAGTCTATGGACAAATATTAGTTGTTATGGTTGGTCAAAGCACAGAAGTAGAGGAAGAAGAAGGAGGAAGAAAAAGGAGGAAGAAGAAGTCATAATTTCATTACGGAGCATATCCTCTACACTAAAACAGATTTCTACTTTCCTATGCACAAGCATAAGTTGTTGAGAGGGGGAGGTTGTACTAAAATTCTCCCCCTTAAAATGTGACTTCACAGGGGCACTCCTTCTAATGACATAGGTAATAATCTATGCATTACAGTCTATCCTGGGCAATTCCTTCACATGTGATCCTATATATTCTCGTGGGAGATTCACTAAATAAATTGAGAGCTTTCCTTAATTCTAATGAACCTTTTCAAATTTAGCCTTGGATGAACAATGACTAACAAAGTCATCTTATTCATAGTTGGAAACCTTTTCAAGTTTAGAAGGATCTTCTAAACTTTACTTTTTTTTTGGTATAACCCATAGAATTTCACAAACAGAACCATATTGAAGATAAAGCATCTAAGTAAGACTAGTGGAGGATAATTTATTTAACCTTTTAAATCACCATTTCTTTACTTAACAAAATAGTGTTTGCTAAATAAACAAAAAAAAAAGTCTCAAGAAGAAAAATTTCAAAATCCATCATAGAATAATTTCTATAAGAGGGTCAACATATAAATGTAAATGAAGACAATAGCCATTTTGAAAATAAATAAAATATGAGTGTAAAATGTTCAGGTAGAGGTAGTAATTGAAAGAAATTAGCATATATGATACCACCCACAGGTAATTTAGGTTCTGTTCTAAAACATTTTCTAAGTTTTGTTTGCACCTAAATTGAGGCTATTCTATTTTTTTATGTAGATTGATATTGGTTTTTGTGGAGCTGCACTTGTGATTTCTTTGGTGCAATATATAATGACTTTAAAGAAACTCAATCTCCCAAGCAAATCAGCACCGGCTCTGCAATTTATAATTTTATCAATTTGTCTGTACACTAAGAGTTTAAGCACTTGCCAGAGGACACACAACCAGTTTTGTCCCTTGTATGCTATTTCTTTATATTAGAGAGACCAAATCACCAATAATAGAAAATCAAATTAAAAAGAAAAACAAAAGAAAGTGAATCAATTGGTAGTTCTGTGTTAACCAAAAAAAAAAACTATTCGGGGGCAGGATTTGACAACATGAATCAAACTTGTGCCTGAATTTATTGATTTCTGTTTTTTTTTTTCCTTGTGGAAGTATTCTATAATGAAAACCCATTTTCATCAAATACTCTTGAAGTATAGTTGTAGTTCCTTTTGGCTAGTTAGGTTTTAGTTAAATCTTCTAGAAAATTTCTGGGAAACATAAGTATAAGGAAACTTATAGATCATGTAACACAGGGGTCCATGGGATCCATGAATCTGTTAGGAACACATGGATATATTTTTTGGGGTAGGGGCTGTACTAGGGAAAATGTTATACCTTTATTTTCACTTACTTTCATCTGGAAAGTTATAATTACCTTCTATTATTTAAAAATATTCAAGGATATGAGCCATTTTCCAGTTAGTAAATAGTCAAAAGATGTGAGCATATAATTTTCAGATGAAGAAATTAAAGTCATTTCTGATCATATGAAAAAAATGCTTTAAATCACTATTGGTTAAAGAAATGCAAATTAAGACAACTGAGGCACCAATATACCTCTCAGATTGGCTAAGATGACAGAGAAAGATAATAATGATAAATGTTGGAGTGGGTGTGGGAAAACTGGGACCCTAATATATTGTTGGAGTTGTGACCTGATCTAACCACACTGGAGAGCAATTTGGAACTATACCCAAAGGGCTATCAAAACACATAACCTTTGATCCAGCAGTGTCTCTATTGGGTCTATATCCCAAAGAGATCATAAAAAATGGAAAAGTACCTCTGTGTGCAAAAATGTTTTGTAGCAGCCCTTTTTGTAGTTGCAAGAAAGTGGAAACTGAGTAGATGCCCAGCAGTTGAAGAATGGCTGTATAAATTATGGTATATTAATGTAATGGAATATTATTGTTCTATAAGAAATTATCAGCAGGATGGTTTCAGAAATACTGGAGAGACTTGCATGAATTGATGCTGTGAAGTGAGTAGAATTAAGAGAACACTGTATACAGAAACAACAAGATTATGTGATGATCAACTATAATGGACTTCGCTCTTTTCAAAAATGAGATCATTCAGGCCAATTCCAATAGATGTGTGATAGAGAGAACCTTTGTATCCAGAAAGAGGATAATAGGGACTGAATGTGGAACACAATATAATATTTCCACCTTTTTTGTTGTTTCTTGCTTGATTTTTCCCTTATTAATCTTGTTTTTCTTGTGCAGCATGATAAATGTGGAAATATGTATAGAAGAAGTGCTCATGTTTAACCTATATTGAATTACTTGCTGTCTAGAGAAGAACAATGGGTAGAAGGGATGAAGAAAGATTTGGAACACAAAGTTTTTCATGAATGAATGTTGAAAATTATCTTTGCATGTATTTTCAAAATAAAAAGCCATTTAAAAAAATTTTAAAAGATGAAGACTTGAAAAATATTCTAACAAAGACTTACTAGGCTTTATTAGATTGTCAAAGTATTCTATGATACAAATAAATGATTAAATTAGTGAATAAATGAAATAAGGTTCAGAATTCCTTACTTAAACTGACTTCACAATTTTATAGATAGAGAAATTATGTTTGAAGAAATAGGGAAACTTATTCAAGATGGAATTATGTGGAAGTTAGAATTATAAGACTTTAACTTAGTCTTTACTGCCAATATGTAATTAAATCAATAAAAAAAATAGAGTGAGTAGTAATATCAAAATGCTTGAGTAAATAGCTACATGACTGATACCATACCTGGGCTACAATTATTTCCAGTTTTTAAAACACAGTATTTCATTCAGGAAAATGACTTTGCTATATCCGTGTACCTAAAAGTAAACTAGAGAACAATTAAATTTCATCAGTCTTTTTTTTTCTGTTAAGTGTTATAAAAAACGTAAAAATAAAATTAAGAGGTTTCTGTGACCAGTTCTAAAATCCAGACTGGACTGGACTGTCTCTAATGTATGATTTTGCATTAAGGGAAAAAAAAAAACAATATTTTAATTGGTTATTCTAATTGGAAGTCATGTCTTTTTCACCTTGATCACTTAACAATATTCATTTCTGTAGATTTTAAACAATACTAGTTTCTAAAGAATTCCAAAGAAATGATAATAATTTCAAGAAACACCAAAAAGCCAAAGCTTATGTCACAAAAAATAACACAGCTGGTTTTATGGTACTTTGATTATATAGCAGTCATAACAAGATAATTCTAGGAAATTGTTGAGTAAAATCAGAGGGTATTGAACATTTGCAATTACTTTTAAGACTCATAGCCTTAATTTAGAAATCCTTATCCTCTAAAGTTCACTGCCTGGATTCTTTATGTTAAAGGCACAGAGGCAAAGCTTCTATATGACAGAAGTTTCCTAAGGCCACATAAGCCTATTACAAATATCTCTTTGATAGCATGAATACTCCTAATAAGCCCAAATACAACTTCATAGAAAGCTTAAATACAAGAGTTTGTTTAAGAAAAAGAAAAGTTGACTTTTTGGATCAATGGAATTAAAAGAAGTTCATGCTTTAGTAGAACTCTAAGAGGTTATATTCCTGGGAAATGGCTTTGCCTCATAAAAATCAATTCTACTCCCATATTGTGGTTTTTCCCTCAAACATCGCTTATCTTCAATCAGCACTTGGCTTCTTTCAGATAACTGATTTAGAAATCTTGAACAAGCAGGGTATTACATCGAAAGAAGTAGGTACTTTTAAACAGTTTGTTTTTGGAGGGTTTTTTCCTCTACTTTTACTTCTTTTTAGCTTTGGTTCCTGCCAAACAGTGAAAAAAACAGTGAATAGGCAGAACCTTACTTTACTTCTTATTAACTGTTGTTGAATTTTTGGCAGTGCAAAAGCAGAAACAAAAAGACACAAAACCTCTAAGAACATATCAGTATATTTTGTGTGTGTATGTATGCACATGAAAAATATCAATATTTCTCTAAAAAAAGGTGATAGGTTTCCAAATGCTAATTTTTTTCTTACCTTGAAAATACTGTCCCCATTTACAACTATTAGTTCAAAGAATCCAAGAATTAGTACAGCATTTTCTTAGCATTTAGTCTGAATACCCAAGAATGTCTTCTACAACATACTTAGGAACTGATCATCCAGCTTTACTTAAAGACCTCTATTCAAAGAAAGTCCATTGGAAAATGTGTGTGTGTGTGTGTGTGTGTGTACAAATAGGCATTTATTAACCAGCTACTATTTACCAGGTATTATATTAAGTACTTACAAATAAAATCTTCCCCAAAACAGCCCATTCAACTTTCACATAGCTGTATATTTGTTCATAACCTTTTCTTTATGTCAGTACCCAATTTGCTTCTATCATTTACATCTCTTCATTTAAATTCTGTCATCTGGATCAAAGCAGAGAATGTCTGTTCTTTCTTCCATAAACCAAGGTTGAGGAAATCAAGTATTTATTAAGTTTCTCCTATCTCCCAGGCATTCCACTAAGCACTTTACAAATATCTCATTTGATTCTCAAAGCAATTCTGGGCAGGTATTATTATTATTATTATTATTATTATTATTATCTTCACTTTCAGGTTGAGGAAATTAGCAAGTAGATATTAAATGACTTCTCCAGGATTATACAGTAAATGTGTGAATCTGGATTTGAATTTAGGACTTCCTAATACAAAGATCAGGGCTCTACCTACTGCTCATCATTCAGGTAACTGGGAAAAGTCTCAGTGAGTCCTTTCCCAAAGTTCTCTTGCCTTCTATATTACTTGGCACTAGCTATGTGTCAATGAATATAGCACAAGTTCACATCAGCTGTTTCACCTGGCTCATTGCACTGCTACTTCTTATTAAGCTTGACTTCTAATAAAATCCCCATGTGTTGATTCTCATAGCCATGGCAGCTCTGTCCAGCCAAGTTCTTATAAATTCAGCCTTTAATAATCCCTGAAACAGTTTAACCATTTTAACAGCTTTAGCCCAATTCTCTATTACACGGGATTGTTGAGTTAGTGTCAATTATCTCTGTAAGATCCTGGAAAAAGGGAGCACTTCTGGACGACTAGAAAAGAGCAAATATTTCTCACTTTCTTATTTTTTAAAAACCAGAGTAAAGAAAGAGAATGGAGGAAGGAAAGAACCATTTAATAAGCACCTACAATGTTCTAAGAATGGTACTGTTATTTTTACAAATAAATTACAAATATTATCATATTTAATCATCATAATCACCCTGCCAAGTAAGTGCTATTATTATCCCCATCTTCAGTGTTGCTCCAATTTCCCATGATCCTAAAAAGATAATTTAATTCACCAATCACACCTGAAAGGTCTTTCTATTACACCACCCCAACCCTTGTAATCCACCTAGGTTTATCCATTTGGATTACTTGAAGGTGTCATTCTATCACCTCCTAATTTCCAATTTCTGGTAATTACTTTTTCTGTCTTTCCCAATAACTTTATGAATATGGAAATAAATAAGCTGCCATTTCATTTTATTGGATCCTATATCTACTTAGTGTTCATGAATAATTCTCATTTTTTTGCTGTACCATTTGGATTTTGGGACAGGAGGAGACTGTTTTATGGAGAAAAGAACAAATTGCACATGTACAGACATCCCTAAGACTTCATTCCTTTGATCTCTCTGTAAAAAAAAAAGAAAATAAATTTATTGCTATTTTTCTCATCATGAAAATCTACTGACCCCATGATAACTGCAACATGGGAATTTTTACTGATTATAGAAAGGCCTGGAAAAATTTACATGAACTGATGCTGAGTGAAATAAAAAGAACCAGGAATAAATTGTACACAATAACAACAAGAATGTGTGATGATCAACTACAAAAGACTCAATTCTTCTCAGTGGTTCAGTGATCTAATGCAATCTCAATAGACATTAGACAGAAAATGCCATCTGCATCCAGATGCACATGCTATGTTTCTTCTTTTTTGTGTTTTTTTTTCCTCTCCAATTTTTTTTCTTTTACTCTGATTTTTCTCTCCCAACATGATTTGTAAAGCAATAAATAAACTTACTACAATTAAAAAAATGGGTAACTTTAATGATCAGATGTGTAAGGACTTGAAGTGGGAGTGGGAGTATAAAGAATGGGAAGAAACAAAAAACCAAATAGAATGTAACAATCAGTGCTACACATTTTTCTTGCCCATTCCTTTGCAGTTATTCATATTTTTTGCCTCAACTCTGACTTCTTGGAAATGCTCATAAAAGACTTCAAAAGACAAATAAGAAAGGTACAAGAAAAATGAAAAAGGAGGTGAGATATGTGTGAGAGAGTCAACAACTTGGAAAAGAAAGGAAAAAAATCATCTAAAGAAAAAACTCCTTAAATGGTAGAATTAACCAAATGGAAAAAGAGATACAAAAGATAAATGAAAAAAAATCAGATATTAAAAATGAGAACAGGGCAAATGAAAACTAATGATGTTGTGAGATAGCAAGAATCGTTCAAACAAACTAAAAAGGATGAAAATAAGAACATGTGAAATACCTCATTGGAAAAACAACCGACCTGGAAAATAGATCCAGAAGAGAAAATTTTAAAAGTATTGGCCTACCTGAAGGCCATGACCAAAAAAGATCCTGGATAGCATTCTACAAAAGATCATTAAGGAAAACTGCTCCAATATTCTAGAAACAGAAGGGGAAATACCCATTGAAAGAATCCATCAATCATCTCTGGAAAGAGATCCCACAAGGAAAAACCCCAAGGAACATTGTTGAAAAACACCAAAACCACAATCTCAAGGAAAAAATACTGCAAGCTGTCAAGCAAAAACAATTCAAATATCAAGGAACAACAATCAGAATTACCCAGGATCTGTCAGCTTCTGCAATAAAGGATGAAAGGGCCTGGAATACCATATTCTCAAAGACAAAGGACCTAGGTTTACAAACAAGAATTAACTACCCAATGAGAGTAGCATCATCTCTCAATGTGAGCAATGAAGTAAAAGACTTTCAATCATTTCTATTGAAAAAAATAGAATTAAACATATGATTTAGTCTACAAATACATTACTGAAGAGAATCATAGAAAGGTACACAGGGGAAAGGTAAAACTGTTTACATCTCTAGATGGGAAAACAATATCTATAACTCTTGAGAACTGTATCTGTAACTGGGAAAGGCAGAGGGAGGCATTACATGGACTAAAAGTGTAGTTGTGAATGAACTCTGATGTGATGGCATAAAAATAATGACATTAAGAGGTAGGAAAAGATCTCTACTGGAAAAAGAGGGAAAAGGAGATATAATGGGACAATTTAGTCACATGAAGAGGTGCAAAAGGCCTATTACAATCAAGAGAAAGAAGAGGGGTGGTGAGGATAGCATGAAAAGAGAAAACAAAAATATATACAGGGGAGAATATAGGATGGAAAGAAATACAGAGTTGTAATCATAACTGTAAATGGCAATGGGATGAATTCTCCCATAAAACAGAAGCAAATAACAGAGTGAGTGAAGTAAAAAAAAAACAGAATCATACAATATGTTCTTTACAAGAAACACATTTGACACAAAGAGACAGATGTAAAGTTAAAAGGCTAGAATAGAATTTATTATGCTTCAGTTAAAGCAAAAAAGCAGGGGTAGCAATTGTGAACTCAGATAAAGCAAAAGTAAAAACAGATCTTATTAAAAGAAATAAGGAAAGTACATCTTGATAAAGGATATCATAAATAATGAAGTAGTAATG
This sequence comes from Myrmecobius fasciatus, assembly GCA_023553655.1. Lineage (NCBI taxonomy): Eukaryota > Metazoa > Chordata > Mammalia > Dasyuromorphia > Myrmecobiidae > Myrmecobius > Myrmecobius fasciatus. The sequence continues at coordinate 46,650 of JAJPUD010010439.1, forward strand.
ATACTAAGTGTGTGTGCACTAAGTGGTAGAGCAGCCAAATTCAATAAGCAGAGAAGATTTTAGGTCAGTTGCAGGAAGAAATAGATAGCCCACTATTCCAGTGAAGGATCTCAACCTTCCCCTCTCAGAATCAGACAAATCTAACTATAAAATAAACAAAAAAAAAAACAGGAGGTTAATAGGATCCTTAGAAACCCAGATATGATAGACTTTTGGGTAAAACTGAATAGAGACAGAAAGGAATATAACTTTTCTCAGGAGTACATGACACTTCCACAAAAATTGACTGTGTATTATGACATAAAAAAGTTCACAATCAAATGCAAAAAAGACAGAAACAGTAAATGCTTCCTTTTCTGTTCACAATGCAATAAAATTATATTTAATAAAGGGCAAGGGAGAGATAGACTAAAAAAATTCTAAAGAATGAGTGGGTCAAAGAACAAATCACAGAAACAATCCATAATTTCATCCAAGAGAATGACAATAATGAGACAATATACCAAAATCTGTGGGATGTAGCCAAAGCAGTTCTTAGAAGAAATTATATATCTCTAAATAGCTACATGAATAAAATAGAGAAAGAGGAGATCAATGAGTTAAGGATGCAACAACTAGAAAAAGAACAAATTAAAAACCTCTAATTAAATACCAAATTAGAAAATCTGAAACTCAAAGGAGAGACTAATAAAATTGAAATTAAGAAAACTATAGAACTAATAAATAAAACTGAGTCGGTTTTATGAAAAATCTAAGAAAGTAAATAAACTTTTGGTTAATTTGATCAGAAAAAGAAAAGAAAAAACCTAAACCACCAGAATCCAAAATGAAAGGAATAAACTTACCACTAATGAAAAATTAGCAATAATTAGGAGTTATTTTGCCCAACTCTATGGCTGTAAGTTTGGCAATCTAAATGAAATGGAAGAATATTTATAAAAATATAAATTTCCAGATTAACAGAAAAGGAAATAAAATACTTAAATTGTTCCATTTTCGAAAAAGACATTGAGCAAATTATTAATGAACTCCCTAAGAAAAAATCATCAGGGCCAGATTGATTTGGAAGTGAATTCTACTAAACATTTAAAGAACAATTAATTCCAATAATCTGCAAAGTATTTGGGAAAAAAAAAAGATAAAGAAGGAGTACTGCCAAATTCCTTGTATGACACAAATATGGAACCGATATCTAAACCAGAAAAAGCCAAAAGAGAGAAAGAAAATTATAAACCAATCACCCTAATGAATATTGATGCAAAAATTTTAAATAAAACATTAGCATAGAGATTACAACAACTTATCAGCAGGATAAAACATTATGATCAAGTGGGATTTATACCAGCAATGTAGGGCTGGCTCAACATCAGGAAAACAATTCCCATAATTGATGATATTAATAACAAAACCAACAAAAATCACATGATAACTTCAATGAATGCAGAAAAGGCTTTTGACAAAATCTAGCACACATTCCTATTAAAAACACTAGAAAGCATAGCAATAAAGGAACTTTCCTTAAAATAATAAGTAGTATCTATGTAAAACTTAGAGCAAGCATTATTTGTAATAGAGAAAAGCTGGATGCTTTCCTAATAAGATCAGGGATGAAACAAAGATGCCTATTATTATCCCTATTATTCAACTCTGTACTAGAAATGTTGACTTAAGCAATAAGAAAAGAAAAAGAAATTAAAGGAATTACAACAGGCAATGAGGAAATAAAACTGTCACTCTTTATAGATAATATGATGATAATCATATTATAATATAATATATAATAAAAAAACATCCAAAAATCTACTCGAAACAATTCACAGCTTTAGCAAAGTTGCAGGATAGAAAATAAATCCACAAAATTATCAGCATTTCTATATATATATATATATTACTGACAAAGCCCATCAGCAAGAGATAGAAAGAGAAATTTCATTTAAAATTACTGTAGACGAAATAAAATACTTGGGGGTTTACCAGCCAAGACAAATCCAATATGAACACAATTACAAAACACTTCTCACACAAATAAAATCAAATCTAAACAATTGGAAAAATAATAATTGTTCATGGCTCAACCGAGATAATATAATAAAAATGACAACTCTGCCTAAATTGGTTTACTTTTTCAGTGCTATTCCAATCAAAATGCAAAACATTATTTTATAGAACTAGAAAAAATAATAACAAGATTCATCTGGAAGACCAAAATGTCAAGAACATCAAGGCAATTAATGGGAAAAAAAAACACGAGGATGATGGCTTAGCTGTCCCAAACCTAAAACTATATTATAAAGCAGCAGTGATTAAAAAAACATTTGTTTCTGGCTAAGAAATAAAGTTATGGATCAGTGGAACAGATTAAATACACATGACACAATAACTGAAGTCTATAACAATCTAATATTTGATAAATCCCCAAACTCTAGCTTCTAGAACAAAAACTCTCTATTTGAAAAAAAAATGCTGAGAAAACTGGAAAATGATATATTTAGAGGTAATGTAGCTGGTTTAAATTTAGTAATAGCATATAGAAGCACAGGAAGAAAATAGCCAAAGAAGGAAAGATATTATGATTATCAAGATGTAAATGATTAGCTCAATGTGGTATTAGAGTTGTCATTTTTTTATGGGACATTATAGTTATAACTTTCTCCCTTCCCTAAAAGGAAAGGTTAGAAACAGAAAAAAAAAAGTAAAAAAAAAATATAGGCTAATTTCCCTAATGAATAGTGATGCAAAAATTTTAAATAAGATATTAGCAATGAGATTACAGAAAGTCATACCCAGGATAGTACACTATGACCAAGTAGGATTTATACCAGGAATGCAGGGCTGGTTCAATATTAGGAAAACTATCAGCATAATCAATCATATTAATAACCAAAGTAACAAAAACATATGATTATTTCAATAGATGCAGAAAAAGCTTTTGATAAAATCCGACATCCATTCCTATTAAAAACACTAGAGAGCATAGGAATAAATGGGCTTTTCCTTAAAATGATTAGCAATATCTACTTAAAACCACCAGCAAGCCTCATATGTAATAGAGACAAACTAGAATCAGTCCTAATAAGATCAGGAGTGAAACAAGGCTACCCACTGTCACCATTATTATTTAATATTGTATTAGAAATGTTAGTTTTCGCAGTACTGTTGATAGTATAAAATATTTGGGTATCTATCTGCCAAGGAAAAGTCAGGAACTATACGAACAGAACTACAAAACACTTTCCACACAAATAAAATCAGACCTAGTCAATTGGAAAAACATTAAGTGCTCATGGATAGGCCGAGCGAATATAATAAAAATGACAATACTACCCAAACTAATTTACTTATTTAGTGCCATATCAATCAAAATCCCAAGAAATTATTTTACAGATCTAGAAAAAATAGTAGCAAGGTTCATTTGAAAGAACAAAAGGTCAAGAATTTCAAGGGAATTACTGAAAGAAAAAATGCTGATGAAGGTAGCCTTGCTGTACCAGAACGAAAACTATATTATAAAGCTGCGGTCATCAAAACCATTTGGTACTGGCTAAGAAATAGAGTAAAAGAATATAGGCTATAAGAAATAGAGTCGATCACTGTCATAAGATAGAATCACAGGACAAACTAGGCAATAACTATAGCAATGAAGTGTTTGATAAACCCAAAGACCCCAACTTCTGGGATAAGTACTCACTGTTTGACAAAAACTGCTGGAAAAATTGGAAACTAGTGTGGAAGAAATTAGGGCTTGACCCACACCTAACACCACATACTAAGATAAGATCTAAATGGGTTCATTATTTGGAGAGAAAGAGTGATATTGTAAGTAAATTAGAGGAACATAGCATAGTTTACCTTTCAGACCTGTGGAGATGGAATAAATTTATGTCCAAAGAATAATTAATTAAATTTGTGTCCAAAGATAATCTTAATTTAACACCAGATAGATAATTTTGACTATATTAAGTTAAAAAGGTTTTGTACAGACAAAACTAATGCAGACAAGATTAGGAGGGAAGCAATAAATTGGGAAATCATCTTTACATTTAAGGGTTCTGATAAAGGCCTCATTTCTAAAATATATAGAGAATCATCTCATATTTATAAGAATGCAAGCCATTCTCCAATTGATAAATGGTCAAAGGATATGAACACACAATTTTCAAATGATGAAATTAAAACTATTTCTAGTCATATGAAAAGGTGCTCCAAATCACTATTGATCAGAGAAATGCGAATTAAGACAACTGTGAGGTACCACTACACACCTGTCAGATTAGCTAAAATCACAGGAAATGATAATGATGAATATTGGCGGGGACTTGGGAAAACTGGGACACTGATATATTGTTGGTGGAACTGTGAATGGATCCAGCCATTCTGGAGAGCAATTTGGAACTATGCTCAAAAAGTGATCAAACTGCATACCCTTTAACCCAGCAGTGTTTCTATTGGGCTTATATCCCAAAGAAATCTTAAAGGAAGGAAAGGGCCCCACCTGTGCAAGAATGTTTGTGGCAGCCCTTTTTGTAGTGACTAGAAACTGGAAACTGAATGGATGGCCATCAATTGGAGAATGGACAAATTATGGTATACGAATGTTATGGAATATTATTCTTTTATAAGAAACGACCAGCAGGATGATTTCAGAGAAGCTTGGAGAGACTTGCATGGACTGATGCTGAGTGAAATGAACATAACCAGGAGATCATTATACACGGCAACAATACTATATGATGATCAATTATGATGGACATGCTCTCTTCAACAATGAAATGTTTTAAACCAGTTCCTATTGTTCAGTGAAGAAAGCTATATACACTCAGAGAGAGGGATATGAAATGTGGACTACAACATAACATTTTCATGCTCTCTATTGATGTTTTCTTTCATTGTGTTTCCTTTCTCTGATTTTTTTTCTTGTAGATATGGTTTTTCTTGCACAACAATGATAAGTGTGGGAAAATGTATACATATATTCAATTTGTCAAGTATTTTAACATAATTAACATGTAGTGGATTTCCTGTCATCTGGGGAGGGGTGGGGACTAGGGGGGAAAATTTGTAATGGAGAGCTTTGTAAGGGTCAATGTTAAAGAAATACCCATATATATGTTTTGCAAATAAAAAGTTTTAATTAAAAGAAAAAAGAAAAGAAAAATCCCTCCCCCCCAAAAAAAAAAAAACAAAACTAAACTAAAACTAAAACAAAAAACAATGGCACGAAATAATATGTTGATGATAATGCAGATGATCAAATGGTCTCATATAGGTAGTGAATGTGGAGAGAAATATGTTTCTTCTTATTTCCCTCTTGTAATGTTTATTTATTTTATTGTAGATAATAATAATATATTACATCTCTTTCATATTTGTCCCCTTCTTCTACTCAAAGATCAAAAATTCCAGTTCCTGCCTTTATCATCTCCTATGTGTCTTAATATAATAGTTCACTAGTTGATCTTTCTGCCTCTTGCCTCTTTACTCTTAATCCTTCCTCTAAATCACATCCCTAAAATTATCGTTTTAAAATGATATTTCTATAGTTTAGATGATACCATTTAATATCCTGCTAAAAACCTCCAATAACTCCCATTGCTCCTATATTCAAATACAAATGCCTCAGTTTGGTATTTAGAATTTATCAAAATGTGACTCTAGGCAATTTTTCATAGTCTTTTATTCTATTCCATACAGAGTATGGGTCCAGCCAAACTTCCATATTTTCTCTTCTTCCTACCCTAAATCCCAGTTCTTATCTCTCTATTCCTCTTCCTATGTCTTTGCACAGATTCTCCCTTATATCTTCCATGGACTTATTTTTTTTCAATTCACCTCATTAGACCCTGACTTTTCTTCAAACATGAACTGAGGCTCTTTCTCTCTCTCTTAAGGATTTAAACTTGTCACTTCAAATTTCACATGGATGAAGACATTGCTGGTCTTGTTGACAAGTTGGTTTTGTAGAAAACATCCTCTCTGGATCTCTTTCCATTTATTGGTGGGCATTGAAAACATCAAAGCTTAATGTGCCAGAGAGATAGCTATGTGATGCCTTAAACTAATAAAAAGAATTTTAACCCTGAAGTACTTCATGGTACATATTGTTATCAACTGGGACAAACTAGAGAAAATCTGATACCACACTTTCTACAGTGAACTCTACTTGATCCAAGAAGGACACTCTCTGTCAACAAAAGTGCCCCTGAATCACAAATAAAAGCCAACAAATAAAAGATAACACAGAGTCTATTTGAGATCTTCAACACCATAGTTTTTGTGTAAGTATCTAGGCACTGCCATTCCTATATTCCAGGTCATACAATTGATAATATGATTGACTCCAATGATGATGCATCTCACACTATACCCATTTACAAAGAAAAATTATATTTTTACATGTTTCATTCTCCAAATAGATTTTGCCTTCCCATAATCTGATTCATAAAGTTTCTGAATGAGAGGCTACAGTTTCACTTTTCACAAATGAAAAGGAAGATACACGTGAAATCAAGATAAGCTATTTGTTGCCCTAAAGTTCCAGCAGGAGATGACCTGTGCTGCATCTAGCTCTTCTCTGCATCTGTTCTTTCTCTAGGGATAGACAGCATTTTTTATCAAAAGTCCTTCATAGTTATCTTAGAGCACTGCATTGCTGAGGATGGCAAAGTCATTCAAGCTAATCATCTTACAATATTACTTTTGTTTTGTATATTAACTTTGCATGAGCACATGGAAGTCTTTCTAGGTTTTTCTAAGACTATTAAATAGCATAATAGTATTCCATCATAATCACCACAACTTATTCAGCCATTCTCTAGTTAATATGCATCCCTTCAATTTCCAATTCCTTGCCTGAGAAAATAGTTCTTCCTTTAAAAAAATCTTTTAGGTTACATACTGAGTTTTGGTATACCTAGGATAAAGGGTATGCATATTTCTGTAGCCCTTGGGAGATATGCCCAAATTTCTTTACAAAATGTTTGAATCAGTTCACGATTCCACCAGCATTGCATAAATGTCACATTTCTCCTACACTACCTCCAAAATTTCTCATTTTTCTTCTCTGGCCCATTAATCAATCTAATGGGTATGGGTTAGTACCTCAGAATTATTTTAGTTTTCATTTTTCCAATCAATAGTGAGTGAAAGCATTTTTTTCTAAGGCAATTGGGGTTAAGTGACTTGCGCAGGATCACACAGCTAGAGAGTGTTATGTGTCTGAGACCAAATTTGAACTCAGGTCCTCCTGACTTCAGAGCTGGTACTCTATCCACTGTGCCACCTATTTGCCCCCAAATCATTTTAATATGGGTATCAATAGCTTGATTACTTCATCCAAAAATTGTTCATATCCTTTAATCATTTGTCAATTGAGGAATGGCTTCAATTGTTGTTGTTTTTTTTTTTTTTTAATAAATTTGACTCAGTTTCCTATATGTTTGAGGAAAGAGGCTTTTATAAGAGAGAGCAGTTTCAAAACTATTTTCATGATAATTATTAAATACATTTATTCTATTCTTTCTCCTTTTGCCTTGTCCCTCCTCAAAAATATTTTGCTTCTGACTACTCCCTCCTCCAAAATGCCTTCCTATCTGTTATTTTCTTCTTCTTCTGATAACCCTTTCCCCTTATTGTATTGCAGAGTAGGATAGATTTTTTATACCAAATTGTGTAGATATGTTATTCCCCCCTTGAGCCAATTCTGATGAGAGTAAGATACCCTCACTCCCCATCCTCTCTTCCTCTTTCACTCCACTGGAAAAACTTTTTCTTGCCTCTTTTATGGCAGATAATTTACACCATTCCACTCTCCCTTTCGTTTCTCCCAGTATATTCCTCTTTCGCCCCTTAATTTTATTTTTTATACTATCCTTCATATTCAACTCACACCTATTTCCTCTGTGTATAAATACTCCTTCTAACTAACCTAATAATGAGAATGTTCTTATGAGTATTATTCTCCCATGTAGGAATGTAAAAAGATCAATCTTACTAAGTCCTCTATGATTTCTCTCTCTTGGTTATCCCCTTATGCTTCTCTTGAGTCCTGTATATGAAACATATTTTCTATTCAGCTCTGGTCTTTTCATCAATAGTTGATAATACTCAATTTCATTGAATATCCATTTTCCTCCTGAAAGATTATATTAATTTTTCTGAATACATGATTTTTGGTTGTAATCTTAGCTCCTTTACTTTTTAGAATATAATATTCCAAGGCCTCTGATCCTTCACTGTAGAAGGCAATAAAATGTGAGTTATACTGACTATGGCTCTACCATCCTTGAACCGTTTTTTTTTTTTTTTTTTTTTTTTTTTTTTCTGGATGCTTGCAACATTTCCCCCTTGATCTGGAAGCTCAGATGTGGCTATAATATTCCTGGGGATTTTCATTGTAAGATCTCTTTCAGGAGGTGATTTATGTATTCTTTCTATTTCTATTTTACCTTCTAATTTTAGAATATTAGGGCAGTGTTCCTTTGTAATTTGCTGAAAGATGATAACTAAGCTCTTTTTTGATCATGGTTTTAATATAGACTAATAGATTTTAAAATATCTGGCATAGAACTATTTTCCAGATCAGTTGTTTTTCCAGTAAGATATTACACATTGTTTAAATTCTTTTGGTTTTGTTTTATTTTTTGTTGATTTCTCACAAAATCATTAGCTTCCATTTGCTCAATTTTAATTTTTAAATAATTGTTTTCCTCAGTGAGCTTTTGTACTTTCTTTTCCATTTGGCCAATTTTGCTTTTTAAGAAATTTGTCTCATTGACTTTTTGTATTTCCTTTTCTATCACTCTCATTTCTATTTCCAATTTTTTTTCTTTACCTCTCTTACTTGATTTTCAATGCTTCTTTTGAACTTTTCCATAATCTGAGTCAAATTCTTATTTTTCTTGGATATAGGAGCTTTCTGGATGCTTGCATCTTTGCTTTGTCATCTTCTGTGTGGCTTGATCTTTCTTGTCACTATAATAACTTTCCACAGTTAGAATATTTTTTTCTGTTATTAGTTCATTTTATCAGCCTATTACGTGTGACTTTTAACTCTTTGCTAAAGAAGGACTTTGTTTCCAGCTTGAAGGGTACAGTGCCCCAAACTTCACAGCTGACTTCATAGTCAAGGAAACATGTATTCAGGTTTTACACATTGGCTGTTAGACGTGGACAACTTTCTTTTTTTTTTCTTTTTTTTTGGTGGTGAAAAGATTTATTTATGTATTCATTCATTCATTTATTTATTTTTATTATTAATACTTTGATTTGCAAAACATATGTATGGGTAATTCTTCAACATTAACCCTTACAAAGCTTTCTGTTACAAATTTTTTCCCCCCTACTCCCCACCCCTCTCCTAGATAGCAGGATATCCACTACATGATAATTATGTTAGAATACTTAAATTGAATATATGTATAGTTATTGCCACACATCATTTCTTTTGTTCAGGAGAAATCATATCTATAAGAGAGAATAATCCGATAAAGGAAATACAATGCAAGCAAACATCAATAGAGAACATGAAAATGTTATGTTGTGGTCCACATTTCACATCCCTCTCTCTGGGTGTATATGGCCTTCTTCACTTAACAATTGTAATTGGTTTGAAGTATTTCATTGTTGAAGAGAGTCATGTCCATTAGAACTGATCCTCATATAGTACTGTTGTTGCCGTGTACAACGATCTCCTGGTTCTGTTCATCTCACTCAGCATCAGTTCATGCAAGTCTTTCCAGGCCTCTCTGAAATCATCCTGTTGGTCCTTTCTTACAGAGCAATAATATTCCATAACATTCATATATCATAATTTATTCAGCCACTCTCCAATTGATGGGCATCTACTCAGTTTCCAGTTTCTAGCCACCACAAAAAGAGTTGCCACAAACATTCTTGCACATGTGGTGCCCTTTCCTTCTTTTATGATTTCTTTGCGATATAAGCTCAATAGAAACACTGCTGGGTCAAAGGGTATACACAGTTTGATACCTTTTTGAGCATAGCTCCAAATTGCTCTCCAGAATGGTTGGATCTGTTCACAGTTCCACCAACAATGCATCAGTGTCCCAGTCTTCCCACATCCCCTCCAACATTCATCGTTATCTTTTCCTGTAATTTTAGCCAATCTGACAGGTGTGTAGTGGTACCTCAGAGTTGTCTTAATTTGCATTTCTCTGATCAATAGTTATTTGGAACGCCTTTTCATATGATTATAAATAGTTTTAATTTCATCATCTGAAAATTGTCTGTTCATATCCTTTGACCATTTATCAATTGGAGAATGGCTTGAATTTTTATAAATGTGTGATAATTCTCTATACATCTTAGAGATGAGACCTTTATCAGAACCCTTAAATGTAAAGATGATTTCCCAATTTGATGCTTCCCTCCTAATCTTGTCTGCATTAGTTTTGTTAGTTCAGAAACTTTTAAACTTAATATAATCAAAATTATCTATCTGGTGTTCAATTAAGAGTTCCAGATCTTCCCTGGACACAAATTTATTCCATCTCCGACGTGGACAACTTTCAATCTCTTATTCTCCTTGATTTTATATAGTCTGCACCCAACTGCTCTCCACTTTTACCTTGGTGAAGACCTTTTCTGCCAACTTTTCAAGTTGTCTTCAGGTGGAAAATTGTTTCACTCAGTCTTTTTATAGAATCTGATGCTCTAGAATTTGTTTAGAGTCATTATTTAAGGGTACTTGGAGGTGTTTGGTGGATGACTCACATAAGTTCCCACTTTTATTCCATCTTTTTAATTTTCTTAATTATAACAGCTAACACAAAGCCATAGTTTTCCCAAAGGAATCTGGAAAATACATGGGAGAATACACCAAAAAGGGCTATGCATAGTCAGTAAGAATAGATTTAATTTAGACAGAAAGAAGCAAAAGCCCTACGCTGTATTTTTCTAGTGTCTCATTGTTGGCTAGAAAAAAAGTCAAATCTGATGGTAAAGGTGCATGACTCCCTAGTGGAAAATTTCAGTTCTCCAAAGTCAACTGTTTACCCATACTGTCAGGTATACTTTAAAACTTAAATTTGAGATCAATACGCAATATACTAAAATAGGAAGAAAAAAGGGTTATGAACAAGAAAGACAACTGCAAAGATCTATGCATATTAAGTTGGACAAATTAATTAAATTAGTTTATTAATAATGTGGAAAATAAACTTAATTTTTCCCCAAAGATGCAATTGTCAGTCATTATGCCATGTTATTGTTTTGTTTTGTTTCTGAAAGGAAAAACTGTGGTATGAATATGGAAATAGTCAGATATCTTATTCAGCCATTTGTTCATTAATTCATTTAATCATTCAGTAAGTATTTAATAAAGACTTACCATGTTTCAAGAAAAAGAATTATCAAAGGAATATAGCCACATTATTGCCCATTTCTTTGTTACCATGAACACAATTATGCAAAAGTATCCAACAGCTATTACATCTAATAATCAAAAGGAAGCATTGGGTAGTGGATAGAGAACTGACTTCAAAGTCAAGAAAACATGAATTCAGATTTCATTTCTAATACACATTGGCTGTGAGACAAGTGGACAACTTTCAACCTCTCACTTTCCCTGGTAATGCTATAAGACAAAATTGTCAATTCACATTGATGTGATAAATTTGCTTTCTGGAGACACCTATATTAATGAATTCACTGACAAAAGAAAATCAAATTACTCCTATTAACATGCCACCATGCTGGTGATCATAAGCTAAATTAAAAGACATAATCACAACACTATGCGAATTTCAATCCATTTAATATCACCTTGCTTTAAGTTTTTTTTTTTTTTTAATAACAAAAATGGCCATGTGTTTACGCTAGTGAGCACATAAGGGAAAGAACAGAATGCTTCTAGTTAGTCTAGTAAAGGGAAATCAATTCTACTGTCAATAGCTGGGCCCTGAGATGAGCACAGATATAGAGAAGGGCTAGGAAATATAATTGTAAAATGAATGCAAACAAAATGCTTAAGGATCTGCATAGTCTGGGAATTGCTTCACTGAGCAGAAGGTATAAATCTGCAGACAGCTTGTCTATAGAAAAGTTTAAGACATCTCTTTAGAAACATATTAATTTCAGTTTCTGAATATAAATGCTATTCTATATGTTTTTTGTTTGTTGTGACGTCTGTGGTGCTTACTAGTTTAACGTATGCTTACTTTGCAGAATGGAAGTATACACACTTTTGTTATTTGTTTTTCTAGTATTTAGTTACATAGTAAACTCTTAATAAATGTTTTTTATTCCACTTTTGCAGTCAAATTATTTGGCAAGAGAAGATTAATTTACAATTTATAAAGGGGAACACATGATGAGTTTGGAATATGGCCAAGCTCTTTATATACCTGAGTTTGAACACCAATAATAATGATTTTCACTTACATAGCTCTTATTTGTAATGAAGAATAACCTGTGAGATAGATTCTATCCTCATTTTGCAGAAAAGGAAACCCAAGTTAATTTAATTATCCAACATTTCACATCTAAGTGTCTGAGACAGAGACCTGGGCTCTAAGTCTAGCACTTTACTTACCATGCTATATAACTGCTACTAACATTAAAAGCTCATATTTTTATTGCACTTTATAGTTGTGAATTTTTAAAAATCTATGTCAGATAGGTTAAGTAGCATTAACCCCCATTTTATTGATGAAGACACTGAGAGAAACTCCTCAGTATCATACATTTAATGAATGTCAAAGTTCAGAATTCAGTTCTTCTGACTCCAAGGACAGTATTCTTACCATTATGCCATATTTGTATCTTCCTGGAAAGACATTCTTATGTAGCATCAACACTAATATTCACTTTGGATAATTGTGATCCTCTTCCAGGTAAAGCATCATCATTTCAAGAAAGCCTTAAGGAGACATAACATCTTAGCTAAAAGAAGTGACATACTGACAGATATGTAGACACAATATCTGGGGACAAACTTTCCCCTCAAATCTCCTACATAAAACCTTTTCTCAGCCTACCTTAAATTAATAAAAAATAATTTTGCTAGCCTTAAAAAAAGATTGTACAGCTGCAAAATGAAGAATTTATATGAACATATCATAACTTCTTAAATTGTATAAAAAATCTTAAGACTGCTAGATAGTGTGTGATATGGTAAACTTAAGAGTCTGTATCCTTGAGTTCTGTCCCTGGCATTTATGTGATCTTTTCCAAATCCTTTTACTTCAGTTTCCTCATCTGTAAAATTAAGGAATTGGGCCTGAAAATATAATTGTTGAATTCTATGGGTTCTCAATCATGGCATATTGCAAGCAAAGTCAAAAACAGTCAGAAGAAAAATTGCAAGAGTTTTGGTCATACAAGGAAAATAGTGTCATATTTAGAACAAGGAAGGTGGAGTTACAGGACAGCCTGGATTTCTCATTTACTGCCCATGTGGGCTTGAGAAAGTCATTGAATTCCTCTCCTCATAAAATGAGAGGCTTGGAAAATGGATAAACTTTAAAATCCCTTTCAATTGGGGCGGAGCCAAGATGACGAACTGCAGACAGCTTTCTCTGTGAACTCCTGGGACATTCCCTCAAACCCAGACAAAGTAAGCCTTCCAACTGGTTTCTGAGTGAGGGCCCCGCCAAGCATTTGGACTACAATGCACTTCTATCAAAGATCTACCTGGAAAGAACTCCAGAGAAGGTTAGCCTCAGGGGAAATCGGCCGCTGGTCACAATCAGACTCCAGCCGGGGCGGAAGTCAGGCCTGTGATAGAGGGGCGGATTTTGGGCACCCAGGAAGCCCCTGGGAGATGCCTGGGCCACTTTGCTCTGCTTGCGGGCAGGTGCTTTGGCAGATCTGCCTTTGGAAAAGGGTGGATTGAGAGCAGCTGAAAACGTGGCCCTAGTGCGAATCTAACCCAACCAGCATCAGACCGGAAGTCAACTCGGCAAACTGCTCCAGGGCAAATACAAATTGTTGCAGTTTTCTCTGCTTTTGACCAATATCCCAACTTTAAATCATGAGCAAGAAGCAGAAGAGAGCTCTCACCATAGAAAGCTTTTACGGAGAAAAAATAGAACAGTCCCCACATCCTGACATTATGAAAACAATCCCAGATGAAGCCACAAAGGCAGACTTAAGTTGGTCTCCCTTTCAGAAGGCTTACCTGGATGATTGCATTAAGAATCTCAAAAGAGAGCTAGAAGAAGAATGGGGAAATAAATTGAGATCAGGGCAACAGAAATATCAAAAACTGGAAAATAGGACTGGTGAATTGGAAAAAGAAAACAGTTCACTGAAAAACAAAATTGGTGAATTGGAAAAAATCACCAATTCACTGGAAAATAAAAATGGTGAACTGAAAAACAAAATTGGTGAATTGGAAAAAGACAACAATTCACTGA
>JAJPUD010010440.1:0-34560 GCA_023553655.1 Myrmecobius fasciatus
TCTCTGATCAATAGTGATTTGGAGCACCTTTTCATATGATTATAGTTTCATCATCTGAAAATTGTCTGTTCATATCCTTTGACCATTTATCAATTGGAGAATGTCTTGAATTCTTATAAATATGAGACAATTCTCTATATATCTTAGAGATGAGACCTTTATCAGAACCCTTAAATGAAAGATGATTTCCCAATTTGATGCTACCCTCCTAATCTTGTCTGCATTAGTTTTTTTTTTTGTTTTGTTTTTTTTGTACAGAAACTTTTTAACTTAATATAATCAAAATTATCTATCTGGTATTCAATTAAGATTTCCAGATCTTCTTTGGACATAAATTTAATCCATCTCCACAGGTCTGAGAGGTAAACAATCCTATGTTCCTCTAATTTGGTTATAATATCACTCTTTATATCTAGATCATGAACCCATTTGGATCTTATCTTGGTGTGCGGTGTTTGGTGTGGGTCCAGCCTTAATTTTTTCCATACTAGTTTCCAATTTTCCCAGCAGTTTTTGCTGAAAAGTGAGTACTTATCCCAAAAGCTGGTGTCTTTGGGGTTATCAAACACTAAATTGCTAAAGTTATTACCTAGATTGTCCTGATATCCTATCCAATGCCACTGATTGACTGCTCTATTTCTCAGCCAATATCAAATGGTTTTGATGACTGCTGCTTTATAACATAGTTTTAGATCTGGTACAGCAAGGCCGCCTTCCTCTGATTTTTTTTTCATTAATTCCCTTGAAATTCTTCACCTTTTGTTCTTCCAAATGAACTTTGCTACTATTTTTTCTAGATCTGTAAAATAATTTCTTGGGAGTTTGATTGGTATGGCACTAAATAAGTAAATTAGTTTGGGTAGTATTGTCATTTTCATTATATTTGCTCGGCCTACCCATGAGTACTTAATGTTTTTCCAATTGACTAGGTCTGATTTTATTTCTGTGGAAAGTGTTTTGTAGTTTAGTTCGTATAGTTTCTGACTTTTTCTTGGCAGATAAATTCCCAAATATTTTATGCTATCATCCGTTATTTTGAATGGAATTTCTTTTTGTATCTCTTGCTGCTGAACTTTATTAGTAATACATAAAAATGCTGATGATTTATGTGGATTTATTTTAAATCCTGCAACTTTGCTAAAGTTGTGAATTGTTTCTGGTAGTTTTTTAGTTGAGTCTCTAGGGTTCTCTAGGTATACCATCATGTCATACCACCAAAGAGTGATAATTTGGTTTCTTCACTACCTACTCTAATTCCTTTTATCTCTTTTTGTTCTCTTATTGCCCAAGCTAACATTTCTAATACAATATTAAATAGTAATGGTGAGAGTGGGCAGCCTTGTTTCACTCCTGATCTTATTGGGAATGGTTCTAGTTTGTCTCCATTACATATGATGCTTGCTGATGGTTTTAAGTAGTTGCTACTAATCATTTTAAGGAAGAGCCCATTTATTCCTATACTCTCTAGTGTTTTTAATAGGAATGGGTGTTGGATTTTATCAAATGCTTTTTCTGCATCTATGGAGATAATCATATGGTTTTTGTTAGTTTGGTTAGTAATATAATTGATTATGCTGATAGTTTTCCTGATATTGAACAAGCCCTACATTCCTGGTATAAATCCTACTTGGTCAAGATGTATTATCCTGGAGATAACTTTCTGTAATCTCATTGCTAAAATCTTATTTAAAATTTTTGCATCAATATTCATTAGGGAAATGGGTCTGTAGTTTTCTTTCTCTGTTTTCACCCTACCTGGTTTAGCTATCAGCACCATATCAGTATCATAGAAGGAATTTGGTAGGATACCTTCTGTCCCTATTTTTTCAAATAGTTTGTATAGTATTGCAATTAATTGTTCTTTGAATGTTTGGTAGAATTCACGTGTAAAACCATGTGGCCCTGGAGATTTTTTCTTAGGGAGTTGATTAATAGCTTCTTCTATTTCTTTTTCTAAAATGGGGCTATTTAAATAATGTATTTCCTCTTCTGTTAACCTTGGCAATCTATATTTTTGTAGATATTGCTCCATTTCATTTAGATTTTCAAATTTATTGGGATAAAGTTGGGCAAAGTGATTCCTAATTATTACTCTAATTTCCTCTTCATTGGAGGAAAGTTCTCCCTTATCATTTTTGAGACTAACAATTTTATTTTCCTCTTTCCTTTTTCTTATCAAATTAATTAAAGGCTTATCTATTTTGTTGGTTTTTTTCATAAAACCAACTCTTAGTTTTATTTATTAATTCAATAGTTTTCTTATTTTTAATTTTATTAATCTCACCTTTTATTTTCAGAATTTTCAATTTGGTATTTAATTGAGGGTTTTTAATTTGCTCTTTTTCTAGTTTTTTTTAATTGTAACCCTAATTCATTGATCTTCTCTTTCTCTATTTTATGCAAGTAAGCATCTAGAGATATAAAGTTACCCCTTATAACTGCTTTGGCCGTATCCCACAAATTTTGGTATGTTATCTCATTATTGTCATTCTCCTGGATGAAATTATCGATTGTGTTTATAATTTGCTCTTTCACCCATTCATTCTTCAGGATTAGATTATTTAATTTCCAATTAACTTTTGGTCTATTTTCTCCTGGCCCTATATTGCATGTGATTTTTATTGCATCATGATCTGAAAAAGATGTGTTTACTATTTCTGCCTTTCTGCATTTGATTTTGAGGTTTTTATGTCCTAACACATGATCAATTTTCGTATAAGCTCCATGAACCCCTGAGAAAAAAGTATACTTCCTTCTATCGCCATTCAATTTCCTCCAGAGATCTGTCATACCTAACTTTTCTAATGTTTTGTTTATCTCCCTAACTCCTTTCTTATTTATTTTGTGGTTTGATTTATCTAATTCTGAGAGACCAAGTTTGAAATCCCCCACTAGTATAGTATTACTGTCTATTTCTCCTTGCATCTCTGTTAGTTTCTCCTTTAGGAATTTGGATGCTATTGCACTTGGTGCATATATATGTTTAGTATTGATACCGCTTCATTGTCTATGGTACCCTTTAGTAAAATATAGTTTCCTTCCTTATCTGTTTTAATTAGATCTATTTTTCCTTTTATTTGATCTGAGATAAGGATTGCTACCCCTGCTTTTTTTTTTTTTTTTTGTTCACTTGAAGTATAAAAGATTCTGCTCCAGCCCTTTACCTTCACTCTGGATGTATCTCTATGTTTTAGATGTGTTTCTTGTAAAGAACTTATTGTAGGATTATGGCTTCTAATCCAGTCCACTATCTGTTTCCGTTTTATGTGAGAGTTCATCCCATTCACATTCACAGTTAAAATGACTATGACTATATTTCCTGTCATCTTATTTACTCAAAGTTATATTTTTTTCTCTTCCCTTTCCCCTTACTCTCTTCCCCCCTCCCCAGTATTTTGTTTTTGATGACTACCTCCCTCTAACAGTCCTCCCCCCTTTAGAACCCTCCCTCTTTTTTACACCTTTCCCCTAATCCTTCTATTAGTTTCTTTTCCTCCTTTCCCTCCTACTTCCCTATACAGAGGGCCAAGTTTTTCCCTGAAATCAAATGTGTCTGATATACTCTTTTGGCGCCCAATCTAATGAGAGTAAGATTTACACAATACTCATTGCCCTCCCTTCTTTCCCTCAATTATATTAGATTTTCTATGTCTCTTCATAAGACTTTGCCTTATTTTACCTCCTTTTTTTAACTTTATTTTATCTCTTTTCCCCTCCCCCACTTTTTTTTACAGTATGATATATCTTCCACCTCTAATTTCTTTTCCATTATTATCAAAGTAAAATCAAATTATACCCCCTTTCTTTAAGGATACCCCTAGTAGAGATATAGTTCTCAAGAGTTCTTTCCTTTTTACCTTTTTATGCTTCTCTAGAGTTCTGTGTTTGGAGCTCAATTTTTTTTGTTCAGATCTGGTCTTTTCATTAGAAATAGGTGAAATTCTCCTGTATCATTGAATGACCATCTTCTTCCCTGTAAGATAATGCTCATTCTAGCTGGATAGCTTATTCTTGGCTGTAATCCAAGTTCTTTTGCCTTTTGGAATATCTGATTCCAGGCCCTTCGATCCTTCAGTGTGGAAGCTGACAGATCCTGTGTAATTCTAATGACAGTTCCTTGGCATTTGAACTGTTTTTTTCTAACAGCTTGCAATATTTTTTCCTTGGTGCTATTTTCCTGAAATTTGGCCACGATATTCCTTGGGGTTTTAATTTTGGGGTCTCTTTCAGGAGGTGATCTGTGAATTCTTTCAATGCCAACTTTGCCTTCTGATTTTAAAACATCAGGGCAATTCTCTTTCATGATTTCCTGGAAGATAGCATCAAGGTTCTGTTTTTCATTGTGGCTTTCAGGGAGTGCAATAATCCTTAGATTGTCTCTCCTGGATCTGTTTTCCAAGTCAGTTGTTTTTCCCAGGAGATATTTCATATTTTCTTCTATTTTTTTTCATTTTTTTGTTTTTGTTTGATTCTTAAAGTCTTATTGAGTCATTCATTTCTATTTGTTCAATTTTAATTGTTAAGGTATTATTTCCTTCAGTTATCATTTTTAGCTCCTTTTGTAACTGGCCAGTTGAATTTTTTGGTTCATTACATTCTTTTTCCATTTTGCCAATTTTATTTTATGGTGAATTGTTGTCTTTTTCCAATTCACCAGATTTATTTTCCAGTTTTTCACATCTCTGTTTCAGGGTGATATTTCCTTCTTGCACTGTTCTCAATTTATTTCCCCAATCTTCTTCTAGCTCTCTTTTGAGATTCTTTATGCAGTCTTCCAGGTAAGCCTTCTGATAAGGGGACCAACTAATGTCCGCCTTTGTGATTTCATCTGGAATTGTTTTCAGAATCTCAGGATCTGGGGTCCACCCTGCTTTCTCTCTGTAAAAGCTGTCTATGGTGAGAGCTCTCTTCTGCTTCTTGCTCATGATTTTCAGCTGAGGTATCAGTCTCCAGCAGGGAATTCTGCAGTAGTTTCAATTTGCCCTGGGGCAGTTTGCAGAGTTTACTTCAGTTCTGGGGCTGATTGCGCTAGATCAGCACTAGGACCAGGCTTTCAGCTGCTCTCAATCCACCCTTTACCAAAGGTAGATCTGCCAAAGCACCTGCCCGCAAGCAGAGCAAAGTGGCCCAAGTGTCTCCCAGGGATTTCCTGGCAGCCTAAAATCTTCTGGTCCGTCCCAGCCCCAGTATTTCACCTCGGCTGCACACTGGCGTCTGAGCTCTGGGAACTGCTTGATCCCCTGACCCGTCTAAAACTGACCTTCTCCGGAGTTCTTTCAAAGTAGATATTTGATAGAAGAGCATTGTAGTCCAAGTGTTTGGTGGAGCTCTCACTCCAGAACCAGTTTGGAGGCTCAGTTTGTCTGGGTCTGAGGGAAGGTCTCAGGAGCTCACAGAGAATGCTGTCTGCAGTTTGCCATCTTGGCTCTGCCCCGCTTTAATGAAAATAATAATAATAATTATTGATGATGATGATGATGATTAAGGTCCATGGGTATAGCCTTCAAGAATCCAGAGTTTCCTCATACCATGAAAGGGCCCTATTTACCTTTCTAATCTTATTTTACTTTAATATCTTCCCTGCACCCTATTCAGCTAAACAGACATAGACAACACTGTCTTCCACCTCTAAGTCTTTGCACTGGCTAATAACTCCACTTGGAATACTCTCTCAGCATAGCTTCTTCAGCACTTCTCCCTCTTAGAATTCCTAGTTTCTTTCAACGCTCAGATCAAGTGTTGAGATCTGTCTGAGCTCCCATTTCTCTTACCCCATCAAGGTTGACCAATGATTACTTAAATAATATACTTTATTCACCTTCCCCACCACTATCTTGTATTAATTTTGTATCAATCATGTACATATCATAGAAAAACTTTTTCTCCCCTTATTATATATTATATATTATTAGTAGAATGCAGTCTTCTTAAGAACATAGACTACTTCATTTTGTCTTTGTATCTCCAGGGTCTGGAACACTGGATGAAAACTTACTGTTTAATTAATTTACATTAACAGTAGCCCCTTAACTATTTCTAAAATAACACTTTGTGCATTCTTACCCTTTACTTTTGCTCATGCCAATTCCCTGCATGGAATTACTTGTTCCTTAGGAGGATATCTGTATCATGTAGGAGGATATCTGATTTGACATAATCATGGTGAATTTATATATAAAGGAAAAAAGAAAAGCAAGCAATACATAATAGTTATTCATAATGTCATGTACAATTTTCAGGATAAAATTAAAACTGTGATACTAAAAGAAAAATCTGTCACATTGACTCTTTCCTATCCATTTGGCATTTGGGACATATTTACTTTTAGTAAAACAGGAATTAAATCTATGTGTGTGTTTAATATGTGTATAATTTATATGCAGTATTTTATGTACTAGTATATAATTCCTATTATACATGTATTTAATGCAGTATATAATACAAGATATAATCTATATCTATATCTATCTATAATATATATTCTATATAATAAAATTTATAGATATATTTAAATGCATATCTAAAATACTGTTAACTTTGTATTTCTGTTATGTCATCTCTCCAATTCCAATATAAGGTTCTCAAGGACAATGACTGTGTTCTATTTCCTTTCCTTACCCACTGATAACTGAAATTTTTGCAATAGTATCTATTCAATAAATATTTTTCAAATAGATGTTGAGTGAATTTAGCACAGCAAGACTATACTTACATGCAAAATGTTCCCAATTGTGACATACCATAAACCTGCTGAACAAAAGAAAGATATGGATTGTCAGAGCTGGAACCAGCCTATGAGATCATCTGGATCAGTGCCTGGAATTTACAGATGAGGAAAGGGGCTGAGGGAGGGGAAATCACCTGCCCTAGGGGATCCAGGTAATTAGTGTCAGAGGCAAAACTAGAATCTATGCCTTTTCCTTCCAGGCCACAGCTTTATTCACCAGGAAAAAAACTTAAAAGAAGAGGTTGTCTGCTCTGGTAAGAGCAGACCACTAAGAAATAATGCCCATGATATGCACAAGGTGTGCAGGTCAGAATATATGTTTTGACATCACCCAAAGGACTAGGTTTGGACTGGAGAAAATCTTTTTTTTCTTTGGAGGGGTTTTAAAAATAGGCTAAATTCTGCTTTTGCTGGGTATAGTTTTTGTGTGATCCTACTTAAAGAGAGGTGAATGAACCAAGGTGACTTTTCAAGATCCTTCCCAAGCCTTTGATGCTTTGATTTTGTGAACTTTGCTCACTTTATAATCTGGCTCAGGCTTACTTATTCAATGTTTCCCCTTTCTCACCCTCCCCTACTCAGCAAGAATCTTGTGCTTCAGCCTGACAGCTCCCTACCCATCCTGGTGATTTCCTTGTTCATTCCTCTCTCTCTCTGCCCAGAATATTTCTTCTGACAGTCATTTTCTTCTCCCACTTGCTTAGTGAAATCCTGCTTATTCAGGATTCACTACAATTGTTACTTCTATGAAAACTTCCCAAACTACTATGACGGAATTGTTTTTAATTCATGGAGGTAGTTGTGTTTTGTATAGTTTTAGTCCAATAATAAACTATTTATGGGTGTCCCAATCCTTAGCTACATAGTTATGTAGTTCAGTGCTGTCCAACCCCAGCTCCAAGATATATATTTGTGTGCACTTAGTATACAAAGCAACTGCTCAGTAATGGTTGTTGACCAAATTTCTGAATTCTAACTATGGATTTGGGACTATATTCATTCATCCTAAGGAAGCAGCCCAAGAACTAACTGGTTAAAATATAAACCACAAGTAGAAGCTTGGGGATAGTGTTCAGAGGCTCAAAATGGTGATCAAATACATAGATTTCAAGTTTGAGGGAGTTATCCAGGAAATAATAAAGTTTATACCTTTAACTAAAAAAAAAATCCTGGAGGCAAAAAAACTGAATTTGAAGTCTGACTATATACTACTATTAAGTAGCTGAGACTGACATGTGCACTGATTGCTCCAATGCTTGCTTGACCCCTCTGTTCAGTATTTATATATTTGTTGACCCTAGTTCATCTCCTGACCTGCCTCTTCCAAACCCAATCACATCTCCCATGTGACTCTCCATGTATTGTTTCAGGAAAGGATATATGGATCAAGGAACTCTATATTAAAACAAACAGGTAACGAGGCATTTGGAAGAATTCAGTATTTTTGAGATTTTATAACTTAGAGATAGGGGAAGATATATCCTGAACTGCTAATTACCCATAGTCTCATCATTTGTTTATACAAACCTTCTCCCTCTTATACATAGAATTGATCAATTAGTATGATGCATTGTAGGAGAGGGTGAGATTGAGAGGAGGGAAGGAAAGACTCCATTTGGATTTTAACTAACATGCTCAATATAAGCCTCTGCCAAATACATGGTTCCAGAGGAACCTGTTCTTGGGTCCATCAATAATTATGATGTTAAGATTTTGGTATTATAGAAGGTAAATGCCTGGTCTTTTGTAATACTCTTTAGAATAAAGCACAACTTAAAATAAAATAACGTAAAATTTTAAAATAATATGCTTCCCTCCATACGATCTTGCTATGCCCCCATGAGAGAGAAAGGGTAATGTTTCTCTGGCAATGGGAATCCACCAAAAAGTTGATAAAGGAAGCAATATTCCTTCAGGCAATAATCAGTGGCCAGACAGTATCTGACAGGCACAGTGGAATTGTAGCTATTGCTCTAGGGTTGTTCTTAGTTCTGGTCAATTCCTTTGCTAACTGGGATATGAAAGGAAATCAAGTGAAAATAAAGCAGAGTTTTGTTGTTGTTGTTGTTGTTGTTGTTGTTTTTAAAGCAATGCAATGTAAAACAAACTCCTTCTATCTGGAATGTTAAGACACTGTCCCCTCCCCCAGAAGATTCTTTTCTTGCCCCGAAGGGCTAAGAAGTTTTGAAGATTCATTTAATGCAAAGTCACAGGCAGATTTTTACATAACACTTTTTCTTACTTTTAGAGACTTGCTACAAAGTAGACGAGGAATGGGAGTTGTAATGAACTAAGAGACACAAAGAAAACTGGAAATAGCCAATAAAAAAATTCAGTGCAGTCTAAGGATGCTGGGAAATAACCTTCATGGAATGAGACCAACTGATTTAACTACCTCCATTTGCTTTACCATCTTTTCTGGAGGCTGGAGGTACCTAGCTTTTCCTCACAAAGTAGCAGCAGTCCTACTTCCTGACTAATTAGAGGGGTTTATAATTAGGTATTGGCACATAGGAAGGGATTAAAATCCTTTTAAAGCTATTTGAAATTCAGCAGCTTGGATTAGGGAAGGTTGTACAAGCCAACTTTGGGGAGTTTGTTTCTATGGGTTTGCACTAGAATTTTGATTCCCCATCTTCACTTCTAGATAAGGCTTGAGAACCTCTGGATTCTTGTTGAGGGCTGCAAAATTGCAAGCAATTATTACTTCTGTTATAAGATTACAGATTTAGAAATGGAAGAGACTTTAGAGGTCATTTAGCTACATATTTTTAGATGGAAAGAACCAGAAGCCATCTAGTCTATGAGTTCTTAACATGGGGGCCCATGAATTGATGTATGTGTATGTGTGTGAATATGAACATGGGTATGTATTTATATACATGTGTGTGCATGGAGAGACATTCCATATATTTGTATATTTTATATTTCATATATTTGTATTAATATGTATGTATAGTTATACATATGACTAAAACACAAATATACCATCTAATAATTTAATAACTATTTTCCAATATAATTTGTATTTTTCATTATCCTATTATTTTATTTTAAACATTTTAAAAACATTATTCTGAGGAGTCCATAGACTTCAACAGTTTGCTAAAAAGAAGGTGTAAGAAACCCTGATACAATCCAGTCCCTTATTTTGCAGAGGAAGAAACTGAAGAGCAGAAGAATTAAGTCATTTAATTTACCATAGAGAGTAAGTGGTAAAGCCAAAATTCAAAACCAATTCCTCAGGCTCCAAATCCATTGTTTAGTCCACTGTACTATCTTTCCCTCCTCTTTGATTTATTATTATCCAAAAAGTCCATCTTTATCTCTGAAGCTGATTATCACATATATGTTGAGAACCTACTCGGTGGAATTATGCTATATGATGAGGATAAGAAAGAATGGTTTCTGACTTCAAAAGTGTTATGTTGAATGAAGTAGGAATAAAGAATTATAGTTATAGTTTATCAAGGATATTAATAAACACATGAAAAGTTAATTGCTATTAATTTAATGGAAACAAGTAATCACTTCAGGCTAGGAGGACAAGAAAGGATACTTGGAAGAACAGATGCAAACTGGGATTTAAAGGACCATAGAATATGGAAAATCAGAGGGAGAGAGAGGGAAAGAAAGATGGCTTTTAGGGGGAAAACGTTTTCCAGGTAAAGGAACTAAGTGATCAGCTTTGATCAGCAAATATGAGATCATAAACTCAACTTGAAATGGGGTTTAGGGTCACCCCTTTCATCTTACAGATAAGTTTACAAAACCCCAGAAAGATAATCAGTTACTAAAATTACATGGGTACTGAGTTGTATACCTGAAATTTCAGGTAACTCGGATTAGAATCTATGATACTTACCTTATCCTTTCTCTCAAAGAAAGAAGCTCTAATTAACCTATTTTACTTATAAAAGAAATATTTCTGTCTTGTCATTTACTTGGGTATTGACTGACTGACCCCATTGTTCTTGTCATTATATTAGGCAACACAGTTATGAACCAGGTTAATGTTTTGTGAAATATATACCTGCCATGGAATTTCCTTAATCTATTCTTTCTCACTAAACATTCAGTTGTGAGTACCAGCTCAGTTGATTAGAAATTGATTCTAATGAGATTAAGGTCAAGGACTCTATCCCTGTGTGGTCAGATAATTTTATTCTGTTCCATGGTCATAGACTTTCTCTTAAGCCCTGCTTACTTATTTATAAAGGTATATTATTAGTGCCAGAGTGGGTTGGATTAAAGTATTTATATATGATAGGAATAAGACATCCTCTCTGGAAAAAACAACTTGAAATGTGAGGCCTCCTGATAGTGGAATAGACATATCATTTCCAAAATGCATGCTGTCATTAACCCAAGATTGGTGGCCATAGTCTCCAATTGAAAGGCTTATTCTTTTCCTCCACTGAATTGTAAACCTAAAGCAATTCCTCAAGGAAGAAGTACTTGGTCAATGGATCAACAGCCTTACCTTTCCATCAGTGTTTATATTTCACCACCCAAAATCCATAACATATGAATCAGCATAACTGAAATATTTGCTAAATAGCATATATTCTAATTAATATTAGACCAGTGATAGACATATGTGAAGAAAAATTAAATGAGAAGGACAGATATAGTAAAGAGGAAAAACTTCTTTTAAGGAATGAATTTTGAGGAAACAACTATAGATCCATAAGGGCCTTAAGGCTTATGGGAAAGGAAAGGGAAATGTAGAACAGAACACTCATGAAGATATACATGATTTTATGCTTCTGTACCAGGGCTTCTCTCAACTCTGTCTCTTAGAAACGTGACTTCCTTTGAAATTTGGCACAGAAGTCACTTCCTCCAGGAATATTTATACAGTTATTATTACTTTATTTCTTGCTTATCTCAGCTTAAAAAGCTGAACTGTTCTCATGGTGAATCTTCCAGTGTTGTACAGACTCTTTGAGGACAGGATCCCTCTTTCCTATTTGTCTTTGTATTGATAGTCTATTGTATAGCATAAGAAAATAGGCCACTTTAAAAAAAATATTTTTTGAAATGAACTGAAATCTCAAGTAGAACCAGTTCTTTTCACCAAACCTAGAAAGAGCAGCAATGACTGGACACTGTTTGAAGACAAAGGGATTAGTTATTGGGCATTTAGTAAGCCTTCAATAAATAACCATTTTACATCTGGAAAAAAAGACTTCATTAAGTAACATTTTAGATGCCTAGTACATCTTCCCCATTCATCTCCACCCATCCAAATTCTACATATCTTTGAGGGTCCAACTCAAACCAATCTCCTTCATCCAGCTAAACCTGGCATTTAAGGCATTCTGCTAATTATTGCTAACTTTCCTTGGAGTATTTTATGCCCCTCAATATAGTTCAGCTAAATCAAACTTTCCCCCTTTGTCTTAGAACTAACTACTTAAAATTATGTATTTCTTGTTTTGCTTATGCAATTTATTTAATTGATTTAGTCTTCTTCTCATGTTTATTTATTAAATTCTTGTTCACTGTTTAAAACTCTACTCAGAAACTTCCTGAAGAAAATGTTTGAGAGAGGACTGTGGGGATTGAATGTGGATCCCTACATGACATTTTCACTTTTTTGTTGTAGTTTGTTTGCATTTTGTTTTGTTTTTTTCACTTTTTTCCCTTTTCAATCTGATTTTTCTTGTGCAGCAAGATAATTGGGGAAATATGTATAGAAGAATTGCACACATTTAACATCTATTGGATTACTGGTCTCTAGGGAGTGAGGGGGAAGAAAGGGAAAAAATTGGAACACAAGATTTTGCAAAAGTGAGTGCTGAAAATTATCTATGCATATATTTTGAAAATAAAAAAAAAACTTTAATTTAAAAAAAGCAATTCTTTGTTTATCCCTCTCATCAATAACAACCTATTCCTCCTAGAATTTTGCAAAACCCTTTGTTGCAAAACTCTCTAATACACTTAAAATGCAGTATCGAGTACTTAAGTTGCCTGTTAATGTGTTCTATTTTTGTAGCCAAAACCACATAACTTATCTAAACATTTACAATGCCTTTAGTTGCTGTTTAGCCTTGAGTTTCAAAGAGGAAAAATGACATTATTGGTGATGTATTGACGAATGTGTGAATTGTATTTAAGTGAGGCAAAGTTGCACAAAGTCATCAGCCTCATTCTCTCTTCTGGCTCATTAAAGTCCAGTGCCAGGATAAAAGTCATGATAACTTGTGATGACAATGGATGAATTGAATTGAATGACATAATTCTTTGATTAATTCATGCTGGATACACAGAGTGTAAGACTGACTTTCAGATTCTCATTTGATAATTCTCAGATAGCCTCATTGGAAGGAATGGGGTGACTGAAGGAGAGGTGTATGTTGAAGTTGCACAATAATTCAGGTAATGCACTGACCTTTGATACAGTACAACTCACAGAACCAGAAAAATATAAAGATTCCCATGCTGCTTTTCTCTTCCCTGCTTTGCTAAGTGCACAATAAAATTGATTCTCTGCGTGAACTCTTATGAAAATACATGTTTTCCTCCTTTTTGTGCTTTAAGGACAAAAGAAGAATGGCTTCTCCTTGACTATAGCCTTATAAAAGATAGACCTGTCCCAATTACATAGCTCCAAAGTTCTGTTGTGCCCTGTACCTTGTTGGATCAATCCATTCTCTCATAATAAGAATAAAGTAGGGAGACTTTTCTTTTTCCTTCTAACAATCTTGAACCAAAGTGTCTAGACCATATAGCTACCCTCTCTGTATTCTTATGTCTGAAAAGAATCAGGCTCAGAGAAATATAATAAAAGCAAAGTAGGAGGAGGCTTGAGGGAAGAATAAAAGCGTCTCTTCACAATGAGCTTTGGAAGTGCCAAAATCTAACCCACCATTTAATTATCTTCAGACTAGTTGATTATATTCTGTTGTATGTAGAATGCTATAAACTAGCTGTAGAATATTGTGGTCTGTTAATTAGAATAGGCTTCTCTTATGTGTTTTTTCATCCTTTCCATTTCCCTGGACCAGTTCAAACTCTTTCTCCTCATTCTTCAAGGTCTAGTTTAAAACCTACTTCCTCTTAGAACCTTTGTGCTTGTTTGCTCTCTCCTTTAAATAACTAGAATATGTACTGTCTCTCACTTATTATATGCCATATATATGTGTATATATATACATACACATGACCTATATATGTATATATGCGTATATGTATTTAATCCCATATGTGTTTAAACACAGAAAGATAAATAATAGATATGTAAATAGCACTTAGATATTAATGTGCACATGTAATATCCATAACCACATTTCTTTTTGACTCTCTAACTAAAGTACAATGTGAATATAGAAGTTAGGTAAGTCTTGCCTTCGTTTCTTTGTCTTCACAAAACACTTAGCATTAGCTGAAAACATAGTAAGTATTACCAATTATTTGATGATTTATAGATAGGGAAAAAGTGAAGTGATGTTAATACCCAGTTGTTTCAACATTTAGGTAGGTCCTTACTGACCAAATTGATCTTGGAAGTAGGGGGAGATGCAATGGTATTCTGACAATAGTATTCACTTTCTTCTTGAAACTATTTACATATTCAACTATTGGTTACAAATGACTAAAATAATTACTGTCAGCATTCAATTACCCATTCTAATTAGGAGATTAACCAAATTGGTCTACTCACTGTCCCATGACCATGCATCATGCTTTCCTAGCTCTATGCCTTTGCTCACAGATTTCCTCTACTTCTATTACTCTGCCTATATTTAATTTACCATCTTAATGGTATCAACCTTTAATGGCCAGCATAAGGTTCATCTCTTTCATGTAACCTTCTCAGAAAATAATGATTCTGTCTATCTCTGAATGTCAGCATACATAGTCTATCCTAATCTATAAAATATCAATCATGGATTGTTTAGGGTAGGATTTCTATTGCTATATTACATAGCATTTTAAATTTAGACATCATGGAATAATAGGGAGAAAGCTGGCCTTAGATGTAAGGAGATATGTGTTTAAGCATTGCTTCTGACACATATAGCCTGTGTGACCATAGGCAAGTCAGTTAAACTTCCAGTACTCTAGGTTATTCTCTATTATAAACCATTGTAGAAGATAATCAGCCTCCTTCTGTAGAGGAAGTTTCCTCACCTTAGAATTATTGATTTCAGTGACAACACTGATCCAGTGTACATACTCAATAACTACAATCTTATGTTGCTATTTAGTTTTTTATTAGTCTGTGTCTTATTGTTCTAACTAGATTTTAAATTTCTGCAGGAACATGGACATTAATTCATATTTTTATTGAATTTCCTACTTTATATACAAGGCCTTGACACATACTTAATGTTTAAGAAAAAAATCATTAGTTGATTAGCAATGAAAATAATAAAACAAAAATGTATTTGTCATTACATTTACATTTTTTCTTTATTTTGTTTTTATTTTTTTCCCCTCAGTGTACACTAGTTAAGCACAGAGATGTCCTCTTAGGGAGTAACAATTATCAAATAATCCCAAGATCCAGAGATTCAGATACCAATGAATAAGACTTTAAAAATTTTCTATATATCAGGTACTCTCTTTTTGTCTCTCTGTCTCTCTGTTTATTCCTCTCCATTTCTCTGTAGGTGCATACATACATGCATATGTATATATATATATATACATATATATATATATATATACATATATATATATACAAACAGTTATACATACATACGTCAAATAGTTACCTTTAAATCCCTATTGCCCAAATATTCAATAACTTCTCATGACACAGCTTAGCATAAAAACACAGTTTGTTGAATTTGTGATCTGAAAGAACCAGTTAGATTTCGACTTTAACAGTTTTCCAGCTTTGTGAACATGAACAAGTCCTTCATCATTGTCAGTCTCTATTTTCTCATTTGTAAAACAGTAATAAATAATACCTATAGTACACAACTTGAAGAATTTATATAAAACTAAAATGAAACAAAATAGATTAATATGCAAACTTTAATATTTAAATAAATCAGTTATGATAATTATTGCACTGTCAACAAAGTTCAATATTCTTAAAAAGAAATTCACTTTCAACCAGTATCTAGGCTACATCTCCCTTCCACACTAATCTTTCACCATTCTTCCTCATGAATCTTCAATTTCAGTCAGTCTTTTCCACAAAATACATATACAGATATCATGCTTATTGCCTTTGGCTATGCATTTTCTAATGCTTGAACTATAATATTTCTATTTAGTTGCTACTTTTTCTGTATCTTCCCAAATCTTTCCAAATGGAAAGAGATTTCCTCTGAATTTTCATCACATTTCTTTTTTTCAATATTAAAGTTATTTATTTTTGAAACATATGGAAGGATAATTTTTCAACATTGACCTTGCATAGTCTTGTGTTCCAAATTTTCCCCTTCCCCCCACTCCCTCCCCTAAATGACAAGCAATAGACTACATGTTATACATGTTAAAATATATATTAAATCCAATATGATTAAATATTTATACAATTATCTTGCTGCATAAGAAAAATCAACTCAAAAAGGAAAGAAAATGAATAAGAAAACAAAATGCAAGTGAACAATAACAAAAAGAGTGAGAATGTTATGTTGTGATCCACACTCCATTCCTATAGTTCTCTCTCATCACAAGATCATTGGAACTGGCCTCAATCATTTCATTGTTAGAAAGAGTCATGTCCATCAGAATTTATCATTTTATAATATTGCAGTTGCCATGTATAATTATTTACAGGTTCTGCTCATTTCCTTCTGCATCAGTTCATGCAAGTCTCTCCAGACCTCTCTGAAATCATCCTGCTGGTTGTTTTTTATAGAACAATAATATTCTGTAACATTCATATACCATAATTTGTTCAGCCATTCTCCAATTGATGGGCATCCATTCAGCTTCCAGTTTCTAGCCACTACAGAAAGGGCTGCCACAAACATTCTTGCACATGTGGGGCCCTTTCCTCCCTTTAAGGTCTCTTTAGGATACAGGCCCAGTAGAAACACTGCTGGGTCAAATGGTATGCACAGTTTGATGACTTTTGGAGCATAGTTCCAAATTGCTCTCCATAAATGCACCCCAGATCTGTTCACAATTTCACCAAAAATTTATGTGTCCCAGTTTTCCCACATCCCCTCCAACATTCGTCCTTATCTTTTCCTGTCATCTTAGCCAATCTGACAGGTGTGTGGTGGTATCTCAGAGTTATCTTAATTTACATTTCTCTGATCAATAGTGATTTGGAGCACCTTTTCATATGACTAGAAAGGGTTTTAATTTCTTCATCTGAAAATTTTCTGTTCATATTCTTTGAACATTTATCAATTAGAGAGTGGCTTGAATTCTTATAAATTTGAGTCAGTTCTCTATATATTTTAGAAATCTCATAGCATTTCTTGATGAATCTCTTTTGTTTCTTCTTACAATATTGAATTCCATTTTTTATGTACATGTCTCATCTCCCTCTACTACACTTTTGGTTTCTAGATGACAAGGGCCATGACAAATTATTCTATGTTTCTACAGTACTTTGCACATAATATGTGCTCACTGAAGTTTGTAAAATGAATCAATGATTTTTAGAAAGTTTGGTAAAAAGAAGTTTAATGTTTTCTTTCCTATCCCAGAAAGACTAGGAGATAAAAGGGCTCAGTGCTGGGTATTGAATAATTGGAAATAAGTAGTCTAGCAGATGGGGTGAGAGATTACTAGGACCTAGAGGAGGAAAGTGACAGATTTGGGAGATGTAGCATATGTGCATAACTTTCCATACCATCAAGACCATCAAACCTAAGGGGAATGGGCAGAGGCACAGTGATGTGATTGAGGGTGTGGGAGAAGGTATCTTACTTTTCAGCAGCTGTAGAAGTAGGGAGTATTTGATGTTTCTGTATGTTCATGCTCATTTTCTAATTTCATCTCTAACATTCTACTCTGCTGAGAGATTGGCATTAGAATAAGCATCATAATTGCTCATTTGACCTCAGGATATTTAAATTAGAGAATGTTTTGAGAAAATGTTCAATATATTTGAGAATTTGAAGAAAAGTTATGAAGAAAAAAATTAGACTTCTTCTACTAAAAACCTAAAGGTATAATGAGGAATCATGGTGGAAGTTGCAAATCAGCACAGTGAAACTCAATCTCAATTGAGAAGTTATCTTTTGAGGCAGTCATCTTTAAGATTTTTCAACATAGGTTGAATGCTTTGTATTGAGCACGATGTAGAGGGTATTCCCTTTAGAATGGACTAGATAGCCGTAGAGATCTCTTCCAAGTCCTGTATTCTTTGATTTTGTGTTTATTAACAAGTCCTATGTTGTAGAATAATAATATATCCTAATAATATAATAATTTAGATTTGGAACGAACATTAAAATTCACCTAGCACCAAATTCATTTTAAAGACCTCTACATATCTTAGTACCAGTAGGGTTTTAAGTGAAAGGGTTTGTATGTATTGAGAATGTTACAACAGTAAGTACGCTTTCTAGTGTACCAAGTTTCCTCAGTTTGGCTGTAGCATAGAGTTTATGCATTAGTAATTAATTTAATTGAATTTTATGTAGGGATTACTCAGTGAACAAGCATTTATTAATCACTCTGTTCCAGTCTTTGGGTATACAAAAAAAAGGCAAAAACTAGTCCTACCTTTAAGAGATACCCATTGGAATTGCCAAAACAAAATAACTAGTTACGGGAAATAGACATAAAAGTATTTTTCTCTCAAATGGGATAACTCTCGTAGCTTGGAGAACAGGAATATATTCCAGCAAAAACTGGGACTTGGACTGAGTCTGAAGAAAGTGCAGGAAGATAGCTAGTGAAAAGGCACTGCGATGCAAGAGAGATTAACATCCTTCTTAAGAAATAAAAGTTAAAAAAAAAATTAAAGAAGTGAAAGTAGACTAGAATAACTATGACTTATCTCCTAAGAGTGTGTGGAAGGGAGAAAGAGATAATAATATTTAGAAAAGGATCTGGTTAAAATAGTTGTAAGTGACAAAGGAGTTTATATTTGATCCTGAAGGAATAGGGAGCTAATGAAGCTCAATGAAAGGAAAAGGTAGCGCAGCATGACTTATACATTAAAAAAAAATCACTTGGCAGCTGAGCAGAAGAAAGATTGGAGTGAATAAGGAAAGGTGAGGAAGAGAGATTAGAAAGATAATTGTAGTGGCTCAGATGAAAATAATAAAGACATGATCTAGGTGTGAGACTGTGAATGGAGAGAAGGGCACATGTGGAACAACAAAAGTAGATCATACTATTTTAAAAGTGTGGTGAATGAGATTCGTGCAAAAAAACTATTGCCAAAGTTAGGTGGGCATGAGATAGTAAATGAACATTATTGCTAAATCTAAAATTATAGATGTAAAAAACCTTTGGCATTTTCATATTCATATAAATGAAGTGTATTAGATAATCTCCCCAGAATATTATTAAATCCCAGATCTTCCACTCAACACCTATATGACTGGGGAAGACTTTTAAATTCTCTGAACCTCAGTTTCATCCATTAAATTAAGATTTTGCATTAGATGACCTCTAAGCTCCCATCTATTTAAATTAATGATACAATGAAATTTTTCTTGAATTAAATCTAAATTGTTGATCTCCCTATTCATTCTGTATCTGAGACAACTTTGTCATTATTAATTGAGGAAATTAGATGCCACAACAGATAGAACACTTGAACTGGAGTCAGGAAGACTTGAGTTCAAATCTGAAAGTTGTATGGCCCTTAGAAAATCAAATAACTACTCTATACTTCAGTTTCCTTATTTGTAAAATAAGAGGATCAAATTAAGTAATATACTTAAATCACTTAGCACAGTGCCTGGCAAATAGTAGGTGCTTATTAAATATTTCTTTCCTTCCTTCCAAATTTTCTCTTATTATTCCCTATATGAGAAATACAAAAAAAAAGAATTTAATTTTCACAATTTAGGATGTAAAGACCATTTCCCTTCATTCTTGAGTTCTTAAACTCAAAATATTCAAAGCTGAACTCCATCTCATTCTGAGACTATTGCAGTGAGATTCTGGTAAGTCTAATTGTCTCAAGTCTCTTTCCACTTCAATATGTGTATGTCTACTAACCATTGCTGCACCTCATTCAATAAATTCCAGTGTTTTCCTAGAACTCCAGGATCAAATGCAAAATGCTCTGCTTGATGTTCAAAGCCTTTGATATCCTGATCCTCTCCTGTATTTCAACTCTCCTTATACCTTATTCCCCTTCAGCTATTCTTCAACCCAATGACACTGACTTTCTTGTTTTTCCTCAAACAAGACACTCCATTTCTCATACCCAAAATGTTTTTTTCTCCCCATTTCTGACTTTTCACTTCTTTGTTTTTCTTCAAGCCCTAACTAAAATGCCATCATCTGTAGGGAATCTTTCCCACTTTCTCTTAATTCTAATATCTTTTCTTTCTCAATTATCTATCATTTCTCCTGTATATATCCTGTTAACACATTTTTTGCTTGTGGCCTCCCCAATTAGATTGACAACAAGAATAGACTTGCCTATTTTTATATTTCCATCATTTATGGGGCACATAATAGGAATTTAAAAATTATTGATTGAATGATTAAAAAAAATTAAAAAATATAAAAAATAGAAGATAATATGAAATATATCATTAGAAAAACAGCAAACCTGGGATATAGATTGGGGAGAAATAATTTAAGATTAATTGTACAGGTTGCCCATAGAAACAAAATAAATTAAGTCTCTAAACACATTCTGGAGTGACATAACCCACAAAAAGACAGAGTGAAACAATTTTCCAGGTTAAGATAATTTAGAAAGTTTGTATCACTTAGGTAAAAAGAAAGTAGAATCCATTTTAGACAGTGTATGGACAAGGCAGGAGGAAACTTTTAGCCATAGGGAAGACCAGCAACTGAATCCCCTCAATCCTGACTCAGCAGATTAGTAACACAACAGGTCAGGTTTAAGGCCTCCATCCCCAGTTTAGAAGACAAATTGGCAGCCCTGGACCCCCAAGAGAAAAGATATGACTAGGTCAAGCCACCCCTGGTACAATGGGCAGGCTGTAAGCACTTGAGACCCTGGTGAAGAAAGCCAGTGAGGAGGCCCTTACCCTCAGGACATGAAGATTGGGACTGTGTCCTCTGTATTCCAGGAGTAGAAGTCAACTTTAAAAAATGAGTAGAAAATTCCAAAAGACCCCATAGAAAGTCAGAATTACCCACACATATGTTATGCAAATAAAAAAAAGAAGTATTAATGAAGAGTCTGCAAATTTGCTGATCATTAATGGACATTAAGCAACATATGGAGTTTAGATTGACTATCATTTATCTATCACTCTTTCTGGCTGGCTGTCAATCACATACACGTTTGCTTCATGTTATAATCATATACTTTGTTCCCCAGGGGACTGGCAGTCATTTTGTGATTCATTACTTGCTTCGATGTATTAAAGATCTATGATTTAAAAAAAAAGAAAATGGGTGAGAGTGGAAGGATGAGAATTGTGCAGGGGAATTATGAAAATAAGAATCAGTAGCTTGTAAAAATTTGGCTGAAGAAAAAAAATTGAAAAAAAATTAACTCCTTTAAAATTAGAATAGGCCAAATGAAAAAGGAGATACAAAATCTAACTGAAAAAAAAATAATGAATTTATGGGACATCCAGAATCAGTTAAACAAAATAAAAAAAAATGAAAATATCAAAGAAAATGTAAAATAACTTATTGGAAAAAAAAAAAGCTGACTTGGAAAATAGACCCAAGAAAAGTAATTTAAGAATTACAGGATTACCTAAAAGCCACAAACAAAAACAAAACAAAGCAAAACAAAACAAACAACAATAACAAAAAGAATCTGCATGACATATTTCAATTACATTAAGGAACACTATCATGATATCCTAGAACCAGAGGATAAAATATTCATTAAAAGAATACACTTGTCACCTCCTAAAAGAGACTCCAAAATGAAAACTCCAAGGAATATTTTAGCCAAAATCCAGAATTATTGGGTCAAGAAAATATTATAAGCCACCAGGAAAAAAAGAAATAAAAGAAAATTCAAATATGAATGAACTTGTATAAAACCAAGAATCAACTACCAGCAAAATTGAGCATATATTTCAGGAGGATAAATAAATATTCAATGAAATTAGTGGACTTTCAAATTTTCCTGAAGAAAAGACTAGAGGTGAACAGAAAATTAGATTTTCAAATACAAGAATCAAAAGAATAACCATAAGGGAAATAGCAAAGAAAACAAAACAAAACATGCTACTCAATAAGACTAACCTTTACATCCCTAGACAGTAAGATGATGCTTGTATCTCTTGAGAACTGTATCTCTATTAGGGCAGTTAGGAGTATACATAAACAGAAGATGTGAGTAAAAGTTGACTTTATTGTGATGATAGAAACAATTATTGTATTTGAAAAAGAGAAAATGCAGAGGAATTATAGAATAAATTACAACACATGAAGAGTTGCAAAGATCTATTATAGTAGAGGGAAAGAAGGTAGAGGGTGATTGTTGTTTGAACCTTACTCTCATAAGATTTGGTGCATAGGAGTAATATACACAGGCAGTTGGGTATAGAAATTGTTCTTATGGAAGTAGGAAGAGAAAGGAGAAAGAAAAGGGAACAAGGATGTGATAAAATGGAAGAAAGAAGTAAGAAGAAAAAGGGAAAAGGGGAAAGAAAAGGGTAGAGACTTAAGAGAAAAAAGCAGATTGAGGGAGGTGGTGATCAGAAGCAATACCCTAGTGAGGAGGAAGGAAAGTGAAAAGTATAAATAGAACAGAGGGAAATAAATGGTTAGTTATTCATAATTGTGATTGGGAATGGGATGAACTCTTGAACTCTGCCATAAAAGAGAAGAGATAGCAGTTCATTAAAATCAGAATCCTATAATGTGTTGTTTACAATAAACATATTTAAAGAAAAACAATACATACAGAACAAAGGTAAAAGGCTGAAACAGTATATACTTCAGCTGAAAAAAAAATAGGCATAGCAATCCTGATCTCAGACAAAGCAAAAGTGTATCTACTTCAAAGAGATAAGTGGGGGACCTCAGACTTACCCTCTCAGAACTAAATAAATCTAACTATAAAATAAACAAGAAAGAAGTTAGGGATGTAAATAGAGACTTAGTGGTGGATACTATTACAGATTTCTAGAGAATATTGAATGGGAATATAAAAAATATATACCTATTTCTCTCAGGGATACATGTTACTATGTTTTAGAGCCCAATCAAATGCATAAAGGGGGAAATATTAAATGCATCCTTTTTTAGTTCAGGGTGACAAAACAAAATTACATAGAATAAAAAGCTGTTAGAAAGATATACTAAAGCTTAAATAATCTAATATTAAGGAATGAATGGGTCAAGCAATAAATCATAGAAAAAAGCAATAATTTCATGAAATAAATGGACAATGATAACACAACATACCAAAACTTAAGATATACAGGCAAAATGATTTGTAGAGGAAAATGTCTATCTCTAAATGAGGAGATTAATGAATTAATGAGGAGAATAATGGACTTGTACTAAAAAAGCTCAAAAAAGCACAAATTAAAATTCTTTATTTAAGAATCCAATAAAAACTTCTGGAAATCAAAGAAAAGAATGGTAAAATTGAAAGCAAGAAATCTATTGAAATAAATAATAATAAGAGATTTTTTAAAATAAAAAAACAATAAAATGGACAGACTT
Organism: Myrmecobius fasciatus; assembly: GCA_023553655.1. Taxonomy (NCBI): domain Eukaryota; kingdom Metazoa; phylum Chordata; class Mammalia; order Dasyuromorphia; family Myrmecobiidae; genus Myrmecobius; species Myrmecobius fasciatus. The sequence goes on from JAJPUD010010440.1 coordinate 23,459, forward strand.
TCGATTCATGTTATTTAAAAAAAGAAAGAAGAAAAGCAAATTACCAGTATCAAAAATAAAAAAGATGAATACATCACAAAAGAAGAGGAAATTGAAGTGATAACGAAGAAATATTTTGCTCAACTGTGTGGCAATAAATTTGACAATCCAAGTGAAATGGAATATTTACAAATAATATGAACTTCCAAAATTGACAAAAGAGGAAATAAAATATGTGAATAAGCCCATTTGAGAAAAAAAAGAAATGGACCACATAATCAATAAATACTCTAAGAAAAAAAAATTCTGGAGTCAGATGGATTTAAAAGTGAATTATACCAAAACTTTAAAGAAAAATTAACTCCAATACCATATAAACTATTTGGAAAAATAGGTGGGTCAAATGATATGCACAGTTTGATAAGTTTTTGAGCATAGTTCCAAATTGCTCTCCAGAATGGTTGGATCCGTTCACAGTTCCACCAACAATGTATGTGTCCCAGTTTTCCCACATCCCCTCCAACATTCATCATTATCTTTTCCTGTCATTTTGGCCAATCTGACAGGTGTGTAGTGGTACCTCACAGTTGTCTTAATTTGCATTTCTCTGATCGATAGTGATTTGGAGCACCTTTTCATATGACTACAAATAGTTTTAATTTCATCATCTGAAAATTTTCTGTTCATATCCCTTGACCATTGATCTATTGGATTAGGATTAATTCAATATTAGGATTAATATTGGATTATTAATCTATTGGAGAGTGGCTTGTATTCTTATAAATATGAGACAATTCTCTATATGTTTTTAGAAATTATGCCTTTACATTTCAACATTATTAACATGTAGTGGACTTCCTGCCATCTAGGGGAGGGGATGGGACTGGGGGTAAAATTTGTAATGGAAAGCTTTGTAAAGATCAATGTTGGGAAACTACCCATATATATGTTATACAAATAAAAAGCTTTAATAAAAAAAAAAAAGAAATTATGCCTTTATCAGGACCCTTAAATGTAAAGATGATTTCCCAATTTATTGCTTCCCTCCTAATCTTGTCTGCATTAGATTTTAACTATTTAACTTAATATAGTCAAAGTCATCTATCTGGTATTCAATTAAGATTTCCAATTTTTCTTTGGACATAAATTTATTCCATCTCCACAGGTTTGAGAGGTAAACTATCCTATGTTCCTCTAATTTGCTTATAATATCACTCTTTATATCTAAATCTTGAACCCATTTAGATCTTATCTTGGTATGTGGTGTTAGGTGAGGGTCAAGCCCTAATTTCTTCCACACTAGTTTCCAATTTTCCCAGCAGTTTTTGCCAAATAGTGAGTACTTATCCCAAAAGCTGGGGTCTTTGGGTTTATCAAACACTAAATTGTTAAGGTTATTGCCTAGATTGTCCTAATAACCTATCCTGTGCCACTGATCGACTACTCTATTTCTTAGCCAGTACCAAATGGTTTTGATGACTGCTGCTTTATAATATAGTTTTACATCTGGTACATCAAGGCCCCCTTCAAGAGCCTTTTTTTTTTCATTAATTCCCTTAAAATTCTTGACTTTTTCTTCTTCCAAATGAACTTTGCTACTACTTTTTTCTAGATCTGTAAAATAATTTCTTGGGAGTTTGATTGGTATGGTACTAAATAAGTAAATTAGTTTGGTTAGTATTGTCATTTTTTATTATTTTCGCTTGGCCTACCCTTGAGCACTTGATGTTTTTCCAATTGACGAGGTCTGACTTTATTTGTGTGGAAAGTGTTTTGTAGTTTAATTTGTATAGTTCCTGACTTTTCCTTGGCAGATAGATTCCCAAATATTTTAGACTATCAACCATTATTTTGAATAGAATTTCTTTTTGTATATCTTGCTGCTGAATTTTGTTGGTAACATATAAAAATGCTGATGATTTATGTGGATTTATTTTGTATCCTGTAACTTTGCTAAAGTTGTGAATTGTTTCTAGTAGTTTTTTGAGTTGAGTCTCTAGGGTTCTCTAAGTCATCTGCAAAGAGGGATAATTTGGTTTCCTCATTCCCTACTCCAATTTCTTTAATCTCTTTCTCTTCTCTTACTGCCAAAGCTAACATTTCTAATACAATATTAAAGAATAATGGTGACAGTGGGCAGCCTTGTTTTACTCCTGATCTTATTGGGAATGGTTCTAGTTTGTCTCCATTATATATGATGCTTGCTGATGGTTTTAAGTAGATGCTACTAATCATTTTAAGGAAACCTCCCTTTATTCCTATACTTTATAGTGTTTTTAATAGGAATGGGTGTTGGATTTTTTCGAATGCCTTTTCTGCATTTATTGAGATAATCATATGTTTTTTGTTAGTTTGGATATTGTTATGATCCATTATGCTAATAGTTTTCCTAATATTGAACCAGCCCTGCATTCCTGGTATAAATCCTATTTGGTCATAACGTACTATCTGGGGGATGACTTTCTGTAATCTCATTGCTAATATTTTATATAAAATTTTTGCATCAATATTAATTAGGGAAATTGGTCTATAGTTTTCCTTCTCTGTTTTCACCCTACCTAGTTTAGATATCAGCACCATATCTGTATCATAGAAGGAATTTGGTAGTATACGTTTTTTACCTATTTTTTTTAAATACTTTATAAAGTATTGGAATTAATTGTTTGAATGTTTGGTAGAATTCACATGTAAATCCATCTGGCCCTGGAGATTTTTTCTTAGGGAGTTGATTAATAGCTTGTTCTATTTCTTTTTCTAAAATGGGGCTATTTAAATAATTTATTTCCTCTTCTGTTAAACTGGGCAATCTATATTTTTGTAGATATTCCTCCATTTCATTTAGATTATAAAATTTATTGGCATAAAGTTGGGCAAAGTAACTCATTATTATTCTAATTTCCTCTTCATTGGAGGAAGTACGGTACTTTTTAAACAATGAGCCTTACAAATTCCCCCCCCCCCATCCCTACGTCTCCCAATGGCAGGAAGTCTACTACATGTTAATTATGTTAAAATACTTGACAAATTGAATATGTGTATACATATTTTTATACTTATCTTGCTGTGCAAGAAAAGTCAGATCTATAAGAAAAAAAAATCTGAGAAGGGAAACATAATGCGAGCAAACATCAATAGAGAGCATGAAAATGTTATGTTGTGGTTCACATTTCATATCCCTCTCTCTGGGTATACATGTCTCTCGTCACTGAACAATTGAAACTGGTTTGAAACATTTCATTGTTGAAGAGAGCCATGTCCATCAAAATTTATCATTGTATAGTCTTGTTGTTGCCGTGGATAATGATCTCCTGGTTCTGCTCATTTCACTCAGCATCAGTTCATGCAAGTTTCTCCAGGCGAACAATAATATCCCATAACATTCATATACCATAATTTATTCAGCCATTCTCCAATTGATGGGCATCCATTCGGAGAAACACTCTTGAAACAGAGAAAATAGAAAGTAAATAAGAAGAGGATGGAACAGAATCTATCATACTTTAGATGATGTAAAAAAAGGAGAGTTAGCAAGCATGAAATCATACAAAGCATGAGCAAAAAATAGATTTAATTAAAAGAAATAAGCAGGGAAACTACATTTTGATAACAGGCACCATAGACAATTAAGTTGTTCTGAGAATAAATTACAAAAACAATAATTTCATTAAAGCAAATGACAGCACTGAGAGAACATATCACAATTTATAGTATTCAGTTAAAGCAGGACATTGGGGAAATTTTATTCCTTTAAACATTAGAATAAATAAAATTTTTTAAAAAGCAGATTGACAATCTAGTATTTGATAAACCCAAAGACCCCAGCTTTTGGGATAAATACTCACTATTCGGCAAAAACTGCTGGGAAAATTGGAAACTAGTGTGGAAGAAATTAGGGCTTGACCCATACCTAACACCACATACCAAGATAAGATCTAAATGGGTTCATGATCTAGATATAAAGAGGGACTTTGTAAGCAAGTTAGAGGAATGTAATATAGTTTATCTCTCAGACCTGTGGAGATGGAATAAATTTATGTCCAAAGAAGACCTGGAACTCCTAATTGAACACCAGATGGATAATTTTGATTATATTAAGTTAAAAAGTTTCTGTACAAACAAAACAAATGCAGACAAGATTAGGAGGGAAGCATCAAATTGGGAAATCATCTTTACATTTAATGGTTCTGATAAAGGCCTCATTTCTAAAATATATAGAGAATTGTCTCATATATATAAGAATTCAAGCCACTCTTCAATAGATAAGTGGTCAAGGGATATGAACAGACAATTTTCAGATGATGAAATTAAAACCATCTCCAGTCATATGAAAAGTTGCTCCAAATCACTATTGATCAGAGAAATGCAAATTAAGACAACTCTGAGGTACCACTACACACCTGTTAGATTGTCTAAAATGACAGGAAAAGATAACGATGAATGTTGGAGGGGATGTGGGAAAACTGGGACACTAATACATTGTTGGTGGAACTGTGAACGGATCCAACCGTTCTGGAGAGCAATTTGGAGCTATGCTCAAAAAGTTGTCAAACTGTGCATACCCTTTGACCCAGCAGTGTTTCTACTGGGCCTATATCCTAAAGAGATCTTAGAGGAGGGAAAGGGACCCACATGTGCAAGAATGTTTGTGGCAACCCTTTTTGTATTGGCTAGAAACTGGAAACTGAATGGATGCCCATCAATTGGAGAGTGGCTGAATACATTATGGTATATGAATGTTATGGAATATTATTGCTCTGTAAGAAACGACCAGCAGGACGATTTCAGAGAGGCCTGGAGGGACTTGCATGAACTGATGCTGAGTGAAACGAGCAGAACCAGGAGATCATCATACACAGCAACAACAGTATTACATGATGATCATTTCTGATGGACATGGCTCTCTGCAACAAAGAATTGTCTCAAATCAGTTCCAATTGTTCACTGAAGAAAACCATATACACCCAGAGAGAGGGAAATGAAATGTGGACCACAACATAACATTTTCATGATCTCTATTGACATTTGCTTGCATTGTGTTGCCTTTCTCTGATTCTTTTTTTTTATAGATATGATTTTTCTTGCATAACTTGTCAAGCATTTCAAAATTATTAACATGTAGTAGACTTCCTGCCATCTAGGGGAGGGGAGGGGACTGGGGGTAAAATTTGTAATGGAAAGCTTTGTAAAGATCAATGTTGGGGACCTACCCATACATATGTTATAGAAATAAAGAGCTTTAATTAAAAAAAAAAAGAACAAAAAAGAACAACAAAAAAAGCAGATTGACAACTGCCATGCAACAACAACAAAAAGAAAAATAACAAATTAACAATCTTCAATTATGTACCAAATGGGAAATGCTGAAAATCAAAAGAAAAACTAATAAAATTGAAACAAAAAATTTTAAGTAATAAATGCAACTAAGAACTGCTTTTACTGAAAAAAAAATAACACACTAAAATAGGTAAATGATCGCTATGTATGACTATAGAACTATATTGCATGAAGTCTCTGTTGTTTAGGGAAATCCAAATTAAAACAACTCTGAGGTAAAACCTCACACCTAGTATCCCAAAGAGGTCACAAAAGAGGGAAAAAGACTCCTATGTACAAAAATATTTGAAAGAGTCTTTTCTGACTCATCAATTGGGGAATGGCTGAATATGTTATGGTACATGAAAGTAGTGAAATATTTTTATTCTATAAAAATGATGAACAAGCTAATTTCAGAAAAACCTAAAAAGACTTACATGAACTGATGCTGTGTAAAATGAGCAGAACAAGCAAAACATTAAACACAATAACAGCAAGATTGTGTGATAATTAACAATGACAGATTTATCTCTTCTCCGGAATTCAGTGATCTATGGCAATTCCAATAAATTTTGGATGGACAATAACTTTCATATCAAGAAAGAGAACTACAGAGACTGAATGCATACCAAAATATACTATTTCACCTCTGTTCTTCTATTTTCTTTCTTTTTCATATTTTTTTCTCTTTTGTTCTGATTTTTCTCTTGCAACATGACCTATTACAGTTGAAGGAGAGAATGGAGGGGAATGAGCATTGTTTGAACATGAATCTCATCAGATTTGGCCCAAGGAGAGAATATCATACCTTTTTAATTTGATATAAAAACTTGTTTCATCCTATAAGGAAATAGGAAGGGAAAGGGGAAAGGAAAGGGGACAGTTAATAGAAAGGAGAGAAGTTAGAAGTGAAAAAAAAAAAAAGAAAGTGGGGAGAGGCTGTAAAAGGGAAGGGCAAATTGAGGGATGTGGTGGTCAAAAGTAAAACAATAGTGTGGAGGGAAAGAAGAAAATGAAAGAGATAATTATGACTTAGGAAAAATAGAATGTCAGGAAATACAGAGTTATCATTTTAACTGTGAATGTGAATGAGATTAACTCCCCCATAAAATGAAAGTCAGTAGCAGATTGAATTCAGAGCCAGAATCCTACAATTTGCTGTTTATAAAAAGTACATTTAAAGCAGAGTGATATATACAGACTAAAAGTAAAAGGCTGGATCAGAATTTATTATGCTTCAGCTGAAGTAAAAAAAAGAAAAGCAGGTCTCAATTCAAGCAAAAGCAAAAATTGATCTCTGAAAGAGAAAAGGAAAGAAACTACATTTTACTAAAGGGTACCATGGATAATGAAGTAATATCATTATTAAAATATGCACCAATTGGTATAGTATCCAAAATCCTAGAGGACAAGGTCAGAGACCTACAAGAAAAATGACAGCAAAACTATATTAGTGGGGGACCTCTACTTCATTTTATGAGAACTAGATAAATCAAACAACAAAATAAATAAGAAAGACATTAAGGAGGTAAATATAATTATAGAAGTTAGGTATGATAGATCTTTGTAAAAAATTGAAAGGGGATAGAAAGGAATATATTCTTCTATTACTATACATGGAACCTACACAAAAATTATCATGTAGTAGAGTATAAAAACCTCAGAATCAAATGCAGAAAGGGAGAAATAGTCAATGCATCATTTTCACATCACAATGCAATAAAAATTACATGTAATAAGGGTCCAGGAAAAAATAGACCAAAAATTAATTGGAAAGGAAATTAATCATAAAGAATAAATGGGTAGGGGGCAGCTAGGTGGTGCTGTGGTTAGAGCATCAGCCCTGAAGTCAGGAAGACCTGAGTTCAAATTTGGTCTCAGATAACTTCCTAGCTGTGTGACCCTGGGCAAGTCACTTAATCCCAATTACCTCAGTAAAAAAAAAAAAAAAAAAAAAAAAAAAAAAAAAAAAAAAAAAAAAAAAGAATAAATGGGTGGAACAACAAATCATAAATACAATTGATAATTTTATCCAAGAGAATGACAAAATTTATGGAATGCAGCCAAAACATGTCAGAGAGGAAATTTTATATCTCTAGGTGCTTGCTTGAATAAAATAGAGAAAGAGAAGATCAAAGAATTGGGCATGCAACTAAAAAAGCTAAAGAAGAACAAATTAAAAAGTCCCAATTAATTGCTAAATTTGAAATTCTGAAAATAAAAGGAGAGGTTAATAAAATTGAAAATAATTATTAAACTAATTAACAAAACTGAGTTTATGAAAAAAACAACAAAATAGATAAACCTTTAGTTCATTTGATATGAAAAAGAAAGAAGAAAATCAAATTACCAGTATCAAAAATGAAAAATTGAACTTAGCACCAATAAAGAGGAAATTAAAGCAATACTTAGGAACCATTTTCTTAACTTTATACTAATAAATCTGATAATGTAAGTGAAATGGATGAATACTTACAAAAACCTAGATTGCCCAGATTAATAGAGGAAAAAAAATACTTAATCATCCACTTTTTAGAAAAAAGAAGTTGAACAAGCTATTAATTAACTCACAAGAAAATGTTTCCAGGGCCAGATGGATTTACAAGTAAATTCTACTAAACATCTAATGAACCATTAATTCCCAAACTATACAAACTATTTGGAAAAGCAGGGAAAGGAGTCTGATCAAATTCCTTTTATGACACAGATATGTTGCTGATACCTAAACCAGGTAGGGTTAAAACAGAGAAAGAAAATTATAGACCAATTACCCTAATGGATATTGATGCAACAACTCAAAGAAAATATTAGCAAAGAGATTACAGCAAGTTATTACCAGGGTAATACACAGTAACTAAGTAGGTTTTATACCAGGAATTCAGGGTTGGTTGATTATTATGAAAACTATTGTCATAATTGACTATATAAATAATAAAAGTAAAAGAAATCACGATTGCCTCACTAGATGCAGAATAGGCATTTGACAAAATCTGGCACCTATTCCTATTAAAAACATTTGCGAGCATAGGATAAGTGGAGTTCTTTATTTGATATGGTCAGTAACATCTATCTAAAACTTTCAGCAAGCATCATATATAGTGAGGATAAAGTAACAGCATTCCCAGAAAGATCAGGAGTGAAACAAGTTTTCCCATTATGACTATTATTAGTAAATATTGTATTAGAAAAGTTCATTTTAGGAATAATAGAAGAGAAACAATTAAAGGAATTAGAGTAGGTAATGTGGAAACAAAATTATCATTTTTGCAAATTATAAGATGATATACTTAGAGAATCCTAGAGAATCAACTAAAAATTACTAGAACCCATTAACAACCTTAGCAAAGTTAGAAGATACAAAATAAATCCACATAAATCATCAGTCTTTCTATATGCTACCAACAAAGTCCAGCAGCAAGAGATAAAAAGAGAAATTCTATTGAAAATAACTGTAGATAATATAAAATATGTGTGAGGCAAAGTCAGGAATTAGATGAACAAAATTACAAAACACTTTCCAAACAAATAAAGTTAGATGTAAACAACTGGAAGATGTTCATGGGTAAGGTGAGCTAATATGATGAAAATGACAATACTATTTAAATTAATCATTTACTTATTCAGTGCTGTACTAAACTGCCAAGAAATTACTTTACTGAGCTAGAAAAAATAATAACAACATTTATCTGAAAGAACAAAAGGTCAATAATTTTGAGGGTATTATTAAAAATGCAAATGAAGGTGGCCAACCTGTACAAGACTTAAAACTATATTATAAAGTAGTGTTAATCAACCATTTGGTACTGGCGAAGAAACAGAGCAACTGATCAGTGGAATAGGTTATGTTCACAAAATACAATAGTCAATGAATAGTAATATAATATTTGATAAATCAAATGATTCCAGATTCTGGGATACACACTATTTGACAAAAATTCCTGGGAAAATTGGAAAATAATATGGCAGCAACTAGACACTGACTCACACCTACACCCTAATCAAAAAAAAAAAAAGTCAAAATGGGTTCATGATTTAGCCATAAAGGGTGATACTCTAAGCAAATTAGGAGAACAAGGGATAATCTACTTCTCAGATCTGTGGCAAAGTGAGGAATTTATTGTGAAAGAAGAAATAGAGAACATTCTGAAATGCAAAATGGATACTTCTGATTATATTAAATTAAAAAGTGTTTGTACAAACAAAACCAATGAAGACAAGCTTAGAATGGAAGCAGAAAATTAGTGTTATTTTATGTAGATGAAGAAAAAAAGTAGTCAAAATAAATTGTGTAAGTACTTGAGATGAAGACAGACAGTAAAGTGAAATGCAGATCTTTTATGACAAAAAGAAGATGATAGAAAAAATAATTAGGTTGATGAAAAGATGCTGAAACTCACTTTTTATTACCACCAGTCTTGGTGAGTGAGACCATGTTGATGGAGTGGTATTGTTCTGATTGTCATTCTGCCCCTCATTGAGTAATCCTTCTTTCATGGTTCAAAATTTTAGCTGGAGGACTAGTTTAAAGAATAGGTGCCTGAAATCACACAAAAAACTCAGGAATTTACAGAAATAAGTGGCCAAATACTTTTAGACTTACAAAGCTTTTTCCAATTATTTTAGCTGCAATGGAGAGGTGGCAAGGTATAAAAGAATCTTGACTTTATATTTGCTTGAATTTGGATATTACAGTGTAACTTTGAGCCATTCACTCAACTTCTTTATTTTGATAACTATATTGGAAAAGTGAGGAGTTTGCATTAAGTGATTTTTAAATTCCTTTATATTTTCAAACTGTATAATCCCTTAAATCACTTAATTTTATGTTGCTTTGTATCCTTTAACACCTCCTTCTTGTGTGTTTTATGCTTCTAATAAGATCACAAACTTTTCTATAATTCTTAAAGGTCTTTAAATAGTGTAGATATTTCTCTCTAAATTTAATAGTTTCCAGGCTTCCGGGGGTGGAGCCAAGATGGTGGAGATCAGCCAGGAGTCTCTGTAACCTCCTCTAACCTTCCCTCAAACCAACAACATATGAAACCTCTAGACTGATTTTGAAGCAAAAAAATCCACAATATCTGGAGGACAACACATTTCTAGAAGAAGATACTCTGGAAGAACTTCAAAACAGGTCTGTTTTAATTGGGCAGGGGGGTGGTCTGCTGAACCCAGACTACAGTACAGGGAGACCGAGGCAGGGAGCTGGAGCAGGTAGGTGAACAGGAGTCCTCACAGGAGTCAGAACAGGAGTGGGAGAGTTATGCTTTTCACACACCTGGGAGTCTTCTTTGGGCCTCTTAGGCCAATCTGTCCTGATTGTGGGAAGTGGTTTGGAGGGTTTGTCTTTTTTGGGGGGTAGATTGTGAATCACTGAACCCCTGATGAGCATCAGACCTAGCTGCCATTACACAGCACCCTAGGGTGATCAATCATTTAGCAGAACTGATCAGCACCTGAAATAATTCAATCAGCAGAACTGCCCAGTACCTGAAATAATTCAATCAGCAGAACTTCCCCAGGGTGAACTAAACCAGAACTGCCCAGCACCTGAAATAATTCAATCAGCAGAACTGTCCCAGGGCAAATAAAAGCAGAACTGCCCAACACCTGAAATAACTCAATCAGCAGAACTGCCCCAGGGCAAATTAAAGCAGCTGTCCCACCTTTGCCCTAAACAGACCTCAAACCTTTTAAAAAATGAATAAAAAACCAAAAAGAGCTCTCACCATAGACAACTTTTATGGAGAGAGGGAAGAACAGACCTCAAATCCTGAGGCCCCTAAAGGTAAAGCAACTCCAGAAAAAGC